>JAJIBD010004775.1:0-87500 GCA_021461705.1 Cryptotis parvus | reverse complement strand
TCTGGGTGGTCTCCTGGGATTCTTTGCACAGGGAAGATTTCCCATCTATAACACATTTTAAGGGTTTTTCTTTTCCTCTGGTAACAAATATATTTCAGTTAAAATTTCTCTTTGAGTTCCATTATGAAAATAAAAGCATTATAGTAAGAGAATGGAAGTGATATCATCTTCTTATTTCCTCAGAGAATATTGGTTAAAACAGTCTCCTACACTTGCACATTTTAAGTGAGGAAAAAGAAAAGCTCATTTTACTAGGCAATGTCAGTAAAGAAGGTTGTAAATTATGAACAACAATCCCTAGAGAGCTACAAAAGACCTGTCTATATGTAGTTTGTTAAACATCATAATACACAGACCCATAAGTTAGTTAATCATTGTGATGTACAAACTCATAAGTGAGCTGACTACATCTCCATCACATTAAAGATTCTCCAAGGCATATTACCTGATCATTTAAATACTACAGATAATTTCAGGCATAAACTGGGACTACGCAGAGCAAACCAAAGTTATCCTATGCACAAACAGACTCATATAATTAGGATATGGGAATCACTGAGAATATATATGGATTTTAATACCCCATCTGTTAAATTACCTTTTGTTTACAACCCTCTGTCTCCTACTCTGTAGGTGTCAATTTCATAACCAGATGCAGTGACTTGCTGAAATGTTGCTTTTCTCTTTCCTGTGTGCCCTTTGCAAGCTCTTGTGTTAGAGCAACTCCCTTTTGTATAGACACAGGAAGACAGTTAAGGATATCCATTTGTATCCAGGAGTTAATTAATTCTGAAATATTTACTCCTAGGCAACATCATATTTCCTAATTTAAAACCTCAGTGGCCATTAGATTGATTATAGTTCCTTATCCCCAAAAGGATGGTCCCATTGAGGGACTGGATTGACCCAGGGCACGCCGTGAGTAAGCAAACCTGGCCTCAGCATGAGCTGGACTAAATGTCATGAGTAATATAATAAGCTAAGAGCACAGTCATGGAAAAAACTCTGCCATGAACTAAAGATAAGCAACTTATTTAGGACCCTGTGGGGTTAGGAAAAAACTAACTTGGTTAGAGGACTATAATCTGGAATATATAGCTAGATGTCCCCAGGAACAGCCACCCTGTAAACTTAATCCTGGGTGTAGATAAATGTCTGTATCTCTTACTGTATTTATACAAAATGACTAGAAATATTATTAAAATGATTGTTTACCAGCAAAAGAAATTAAAAAAAAACAATATTCTGGATTCCACCTTTGTCTTGGGCAGGCCTATAGCACCAAGGCAGAATTCATCTCTGGGGGAGACATGCCCTGGTGGTTTGCCTGAGAAAGAAGAGATCTTTTAATTCTCATTGTTTTAAGATCAAAGCCCATCACCTCCCATCCCCCAACCATGAAGCAGCTTGATAGGCAGAGAGTGTGAGGAGAGGAGAAATTAAAAAAACTGAGCTTCACTATCAAGATCCTGTGGTGGTCCTTTGTCCATTGGTCAGGCGGAATGGTTGTCAGTCCTGAACATGGCAGAGGACTCAACTGAACCCCAATATCTGTTGTGGACCCCCACTGAGCCCCAACACCCATCCATCAGTGATTCAGACTATCTGGCACAGAAACCCAGATTTGTATTTGATTTAATGCTATTTCCAGGTTTCTCTTAAGTATGCTGAAAGTTTGTGTACCAGTGACTTAAGAAACTCAATTTCAATATTTCTGTATACATATGGATAATTCACATAGAGTTTTAGTGTTATGGCTAACACCATTAAAAACTGAGAAGGAAAGTGATATAGGCAGATAGATAGGAGAGAGTCCATAGCAATGGAATTCCTAAGATGTAATAAAATCAACAGCTCCAAGGCTATAAAAGGCCCATTTTGCAGAAATAGGAGCTAAGACCTAATAAGGAGCCAAGAGACCCAGGGAAGGCGGTAGTCCACCCACCCCACCCCCTTGAAAAAAAAAGTTCCAAGAGGAACAAAGGACAGGAAAGGAATTTCAAAGTACCACTCCCAACACAAACCCTTTGACAACACCTTAACAATGAACTCTTGCCTATGCAGAAGGCCCCAATGGGGGAGCAGCTCAAGAAACCCTATAAAAGCCACCTTGAACAAAGGAAGTGCACACATATGCTGCCACTGTTTGAGCCCACATGGTCGAGCACATGTGGTGCCCACATCTCCCTTCTTGAGAGGAGATGTTCCTGTATACATATGGGGGGATATGCTCTCTCTCACTTTCTCTCCTCCTTCCCCTTCCTAAAAGCCTCCAAATAAAATCTGTTTTTTTTTTCTTCACTACTCACTGCTTTTTCTTCACTAGCAGTGAAGAAACTTTTCTTCAGAGAGGCAAAGACAAGAACGTGCAAGGCCTGGATAAGGTCCAGCCTTCCAGGGAGTCAGGGGTGGCAAGGACAGATCAGAAGAAAGTAACCATCTCTCTCCTTTCCACCTCATATAAACCACTCGTGGGGGTCCAGCTACATCAAAAGGACTCCAGTGGACTCATGTATTAGTTACTGTAAATACTTATTGACTCCTATAACTGTGAGTTTGATAATAAAGATAATAGGACTAGAATAACAGTACAGCAGGTAGGGCATTCGCCTTGCATGAGGCTGACCAGGATTCAATCTCTGCCTCTCCATTTGGTCCCCAAACCCTGCCAGGAATGTCCACTGAGTGTAGAACCAGGATTAAGCCCTGAATACCAAGTGTGGCCCAAAGGTAAACAAGCAAGTGATATCAGATATAGCACATAAGTTAGGGTGCTTGCCCTCAGTTCATGGGTTCAATACTGTCACCCCAGAGTTGTCAGAAACAGGCCCCCTACAGAGTCAGGAGTAACTCTCAAGCACAAGGAGTAATCCCTGAGCATAAATTCATGAGTAAGCTCTGAGCACAGCCAAGTGTGGCTCCGAAACATAATACATAAACTTTCTAAGGATAATGAACTCTGCCTGGCATATGCTAGGGTGCACTACAAGGTGACCAACAATCCAGTTTGACCTGGAACTGGGAGTTTGCCCAGACACAGGCTTTTGATCTTAAAACTGAGGAAGCCTGAGGCCTGAGCAATAATACAGTGGAAAAGGTGCCTGCTTGCATGCCGCCAACTCAAGTCAATCCCTGCCATCCCATACAGTCCCCTATGTGCGTAGGGGTAATTCCTGAGTGCAGAGCCAGAAGTCACCCCTTAGCACTACTGAGTGAGGCCCCAAAAACACAAAAACAAACAACAAACTGGGGATGTCCTCAGCAAATGAAGATAAGCTGACTTCCCTTCTAGTGAATAATGAAACCCAAATGGAGGCTTAATAAAATTAATGTGCAATGACTGATTTGGTGGTGCTCAGGGGTTACTCCTGACTCTGTACACAGGGATGACTTCTGGCAGTGTAGAGAGCAGGGGTTGGGGGCTGGGGGATTCCAAATATGAGGCTGGGTATGGAACCAAGGTGTGTGGGAAGGAGGATAAGCCTTAGCTCACACTATTACCTCTATACAAAGATATTCATTTACATTAAGTTCTACCACTTTTCAAAATTCATTATAGACATTATTACAACAAGGATCTGACATCACTGATGGGGGGAAACTGAGGCTCAGAGAGGTTTGTTACCAGACCCCAGTCCCACAGGCTGGAAATGAGCGAGAGAGGAATGAACCCAGCACTGTTTGAATGCAAAGGCCCCAAGAGGAAGGGAAGATGGGCCGCAAGTTCTTTGCTCAAAGCCTCAACAGAGAAACTTGGAATTAGAATTGAATCCTGCATCTGAGGAAAACCAGCCATGTTTTATTTAGGGAGAACCATTTTGTTTTTATTAACACACGCACACATATGCCCAAGATAGTTTGCTTTCTCCCTCTCTCCCTCCCTGGCAGCTGCTTTGAAGCCTACCCCAGGCTCCTGAGGGAGCCGAGCTGTTTCCAGCAGCTGTTTCTCAAACACCTAACTTCATTTTCAGATCAGAGCTGGGGTTTGAAGCTCTTAAAACCTTTGCTGCTTCAATCACAAGAGAGCAGAAGCAGCCAAAACAATCAGTGCCTCACCAGAAGCCTATTTGAATGCCTCTCTGTGCGCTGGGTGCCTCGGGCATAATGTGGTGTGGGCTCTTTGCTGAATTGACTCCCAGTTTCTCTCCCCATTCCCTCACCTCTAGAGACAGAGCGAGAGAGACAGTATCTCATTCAAGTTCCCTCTTCCTCTTTCTCACAGGAAATCAAACGCTAAAGAAAAGATGAAATGTCTTAGTGCCTGCCAGATACATTTTTTTCCTCCCCTTTACTTCCAGGCACTAGCAATAGAAAGTTGGTGCAATCCTTCCCCAAGAGGTCTATGCTTTAATTAATTTGTATTTGCCTAAAACAATAGGGAAAGTGTGGAATAGGGGTGGTTTTTTTCACTTTTACTACTGTAGGTATACCTATACTAAGATTTTAATTTTTCTGAGTATTTTTGTTCTTACGGGCTCAATTGCGTGCACACATGACAAATTATTGCATTGCTTTTTGTGGCTTGGTGGAATTCCACTACTTGAATGTCGCATGATTTCATTCTTATTATTATTCCTCAATGTTAAGTGCTTGAATAATGATTTTCATTCTGTGCTTCTTGTATTTCTGTACTTGCAGTAAAACTATGAGGTAAATCAAATAACAAGTCAAATCCATACAAATATAAATAAACGACTAGAATCAAAAAACAGGCTACAGGAGTGTTAAATGAGGGAAAGGAGAAAGGCAGTTACATCAATACTGTGTTCAAAGATATTTGCTTTCTACTCTTATATTCATAGGACTTAGAAGCAGGCTATTGGTGTGTAACAGGTGTTAAACAAATACTACTAAATTATTGAGCTGAAAAGACACACAGATCAACTCTCAAGATTCTAAAATGAGCTGTCACACAGAGCCCTGGAGGCAAAGAATCCTAGATCTAACATATATCATCAAATATGGAACGAGGGAAGCATCAATACTGAAACAATGGAGTTGGTACTACACAGTGGGTTGAATATATGCCAATAAACAAGACTGACACAAGTACCTGAGCTCTTATATATTAGGAGTAGGTAGGTAAGTGTCTGAGTCATTTAGTATTAAAGGAGATGGGGAAAATTTTTTCACAAATTCACTAAATAGTACCAATTGTCTCAAATGAAGACTCTTCCCCTCTTACCTAGTTATTATAAACCATCATAATCTTCCCACTTATACATACTAGCCAATGAGTTATGAACTTAACTGACTGTATACAAATACATGTTATTCTACATAAATTCCACTAGGAAGGTTAAGAGAGATACAGCAAAGCGTCCTGGCACATAAGAAACATTAAATTCAGATTAGCTCCAACCATAGTATAAAGAAGGGAGGCCTATCATTTTATATTTGAAGACTAGCAAAAACAATCTTTTTCCATAACAAATATTTACCAGCAATGGCAAAGAGGTTTATTCTGATGGAGGCAGCAACATTAAGATAAAATTTTAGTCCTTGTTGCTCATTATTTTCTGAAGATCATATGTGTTTATCACAGAGCAAAGTCCCCTTTAGGAGAAACTTTGCATAGTTTCTTGAGAGGCTTAATAGGTATTAACAAAGAAATTCATATTCTTCTCAAACATTGCTGAAGGCAAGCTAATTTACTATATTTCAAAACCTAATGTCTCCATTCATGGAAAATTAATTAAATTACTCCAGACAGGGAGTATTTGGGCTTATCCACACATGATGCCCTCAGCATGCACTGCAGTCAGTGACCAGGATGGAATCTGGCTGCTGGCCACAGAAGAAATGGAGGTGGAGGTATGAGTCGCCCAATTAACTCTTTCAGGATGTATTTTTGAAACATATTTGGGCTTTAGTAATGTATTTAAAATGACATTGTTTAAAAAACTTGTTTGATGATATCAATCACACAGGATTATGTAACCTCTGAGAACCTGGGTATGAAACTCATTTCCCCAGTAATACACCCCAAAGCATAAAATATCAGAAGTATATGTGTATGTGAGAGAGGAACAGAAAGGGAGAGAGATAGAGAGAGAATGGTTAGGACAGCGAAAAGTGGAAACAGACCGGATAGACGCAAGCTTCTCAAATTTAAGGAGGTTTCAGCATGAAAGGAAACACAATAATCTTCAGTTTCATCCCAAATGCAAAAGGAACCCTCTCTAGCTCATAAAAAAAAACAAAGGATTCAGTCTTGCCAGTGTTATTCATATTCCTCAGTTGGGCTGAGCCCTGCCACAAAGAACAAAGAAAACTAAATGTTAGTTGGGTGTTTGGTAACGCTTGTCAAAGAGTTTTGAACAGATGAAAGAAGGGTGAGTGCTAGCACAATCCTTCCCCCTACGTGGCAACTCCTTAGAATCAAGTACAATATTTTACGCCCTTACTTGATGCTCAGAACCAAGCTCAGATTGTAAACACACTGCAGAAGATACCAAGAATTAGTGCTTTGCTTTGCTTTTAAGTTCTTAGGTGATAATATTCGGTTTGAATGACAGATATATCTGGGCAAGATAGTTTTCCAGCCCAAGAATGAAACATACATAGTAGCCCCAAGGAGTGAAATTACATTAGCCTTCCCATTATCTTGAACAAATTCAACTTGGATTTCTTCATTGCTATAAAAAAACTAAAATTAAAATTGCACCCCAAAAAATATTTGACCTATAACTCTCCTAAAAATCTGCCTTCTTTAATTGCTCAAAAAGAAACTAACTGTTCCAGTATTCCCAAGTTATACCAAGACAACTACACACACCAGTCCCCATCATAGTATAGTCCAAAGCTCGTCACATATCAGAAACTCATTCATAAGTGTGAATAAAGTAATGATGACTTTCAGGCAAAAAAATATTTCAATAAAGCTCTTCCATATTTATACATACCTTAGCTTATTGTTCATCAACCCTGTCACCCTGCAGTTACTCAGCTTCTCCCCTAAATTATCAAAAGGAATTTATGCAAAAGTTAAAAGACATGTATATAAGGTATTCATGTAGTTCAGAGATTTGATCATTTAATTATGATACATTCATAAAATGGGTTTCTATGTAACTATCAAAATAATGGCAAATTATTTGTAGAATATAGTTAGGAGGTTCTACATAATATATTATAAAGAGCACATGAAAAACAGCATGCAGGTTAGGGAGATAGTAGAGGGTATCCATGACACCACATGGTGCCCCAGGTGGGCAACTTCACCAGGTACAGTTCTGCAGATTCCCCTGAGCACCACAGGATCTGGGCAGCACTAAACCCCCAGGCCCTGGCATTCAATCCTGATTGGCTGAAAGTCACCAGGCGTGGCACTGAGCAATGCTTGAGAAGTCCAAATAAATAAATGAAAATAAAATAGCAAAAAATCAATTGCATTTAATAAATACATGATGTATGTGATATAGTCCAACATTGGCCGAGTCCAACATTGCTCCAAGGGTTCGCAAACATGTGCGGAGGGGCCATGCTGGCCGGACTTGGAGCGGGATCTGAGCTCCTCCGCTCTTTCTTCCACCTCCATCCCAGCTACCCCAGAAGAGACACACACCAGACCCACAGCTCCGCCAGCAACCCCGGAAGAGATCCAGACCCAACCACTCCAGACCCACAGCTGTGCTGCTCGCCCCACATGGAAGCAACCCATGGAGCTGACCTCTGGAGGGTGGTAAGGGGCTCGGCCAGCCCCTGGCAGAGTCCAACATTGCTCTAAGGGTTCACTCACACGTGCAGGGGACTTGTAGCAGGGATTTGGGATTCTCTGCCCTTTCCTCCACCTCCACGCCAGCTACCTCAGAAGAGAGACATGCCAGACCCACAGCTCCATCGGCATGCAGCCGCTCTGTGGCTGCGTGGCAGTCTTAGATAATACTAGATATTAGGATCAGGTCCTTCAAAGGATCTTTCACATTTATACACTGTGTACAGGTTTAGGCATGTTCTAGCTGTGACCCATCATCCCAGTGAGCCTAGCAGGAAGCCAGAGGAACCCCCCACACCATGAGGGCAGGATTCTCAACATCCAGACTTCACAGCTCCTCAGAGCTCCACCCAAGAGAAAACCTGATCTTTCCCCATTGAGTTTCATCAGTAAATGCTCGAGATGAGAGCCTTCTACTGAGACTATACCACCTACATGGCAGAGCCTGGCAAACTGCCCATTTTATTTGATATGCCAAAAGCCAGTAACAATTATGGATCTAATTCCCATGACCTGAAGGAAAGGTTTGAGGCTCTTCCTGTTCCTGGAGCAAGCAGATGCCTCTGGGGTACATTTGCTTGCAACATGACCTATGGAGATGTTACTGGTGTCCGCTCGAGTAAATCAATGAACAACGGGAAGACAAGTGATACAAGAAGTTGGCATAGAAAAATTTTGGTAGTATGAACACTAATGTGTTTCTCAATGAAAAAACAAAACAAGGATGACTTTCACCTTCTTAAACCTTTATTTTCCTCGATCACAGATTATTTTAATCACTGCAATTTCTGCATGTGATTTTTCCCCACAATTGGGAGCAGCTCTATCCCATCTTGACTCCAATCCCGCACCACTGTTGTCACCAGCTTACAGTGCCCATGTCCCCTGGTACATTTGGGACTGAAAGTATTTTCCCTGGCAGGTGGACAGAAGGAGTCAACAGGCTGCTCATACTATGGGGGGAACAAATTATTCAGCAAATTCTGCCAAATGAACTATAGCAATTACAACTTGTGAGGAGACTTCCCCTTTAGGTGCTGTTCTTCCCCATCTTTGAAGCAGTGCCTCAAAGCCCTCTAGCCTTCAGGAGAATTCCCCAGAGGGATTGCTCAACAGGTACCAACCAGGGGTTTGGGGAACAGTACCAGCATGGATTCCAACAACTTGTGGACAGAGTTCATCGGGGTACAACAGCGTAAAGGAAATGAATTGGTTTTTAAGGCCCTTACCTGTAAGCCTTCCATTTTAATGGTGGTATCCTACCTACTTTGTTTGACCCAGTAGACCCATATAACCATAAAATCTATTTCTCCAGGCCATCTGCCTTCACATGTAATGGGGTTAGGGCAGCATACTTTAACCACTGTTTTGGTCTGCAGGACAGGCGCTGGTACACAGGTACAGAAAGAATGCTGGACTAGGCTATGTGGGGAAATGCATTATGAATACAGATTAGTGTAAAATCATTCATCACTCTCACTCACAATAATAGTCACATTTTGAGGAAACTGTCAAAATACCCTAACTCCCCAAATCTGCTAAAAGTAGAGGTAATTTTCTTTTTTCTTGCTATTTTTTATTTCAAAAAATAGAATCTTGGTGAAGTTTCACTTCCCTCTGATGGAGGGAAAGAGAATATAGGCGAAAGGAGAAGAAATTATCAAAAACAATGAAAACTGGAAATGTCCTGATGCTTTCTGTGCCTGATACTAAGCACTTAGTATGATTAAGGAATATAAATATCAGAAACAGCCCTATGTCATCACCCTATTAATATACCCATTTCATAGACCAAAATAATAAATGAATAAATAAAAAGGCACAAGGAGCTTAAAAACTTTACCCAAGGACACAGAATAATAACAGGACTAGCTAATATCACAAGCAGTCTCTGATCAACTATACAACGATATACTACACAGTTGCTTAGTGCTTCTTGAAATGATAATTCAGTTTAATTCAATATTCAGTAATAACTATGTTAGTTTCTTGGGTAGATAGGTAATGAGAGAAGAAAATATGCTTGGGTTCCTATAGGGACCTATATTACTCCAACTATACAATAAGAAAGCCAGAATTCCTGGGTATCTCTCATCTTCTAGACAAGTGGTCATTCAAGATCAGTCCCAGGAGTAAGAATCACCTGTAACTTGTGGGAGAGGCAAATTCTTGAGCCCCAGATCTGCTGTCTCAGGATCCTAGGGGTAGGAACCAGAGTGTTTATCAAGGCCTGGAAAGTTTGGAACCACTATCCCAGGCATCAGCTATTGTATTTCCCAGCAGGTATCTCATTGAGGTTTGTCAAAAGAAGAGATTTAATGTAGTGATTAGTCCCATCACTGGCAAACACTGGAACACTGAATGGAAACACTGGCATGGAGTGAATGGCAGCCCCAAGGACGGAGGTGATAATCAAGGAAATGTCCCCTATGTCATCAGGCTTCTGATGACGTGCGAGTGAGCACTTCTCTGGACTCTGCCTCTAGTCCACTTTGTTTTGCATGTGGCAGCACAGTTTAAAAAAAAAACACTCTGAAAGGCCGACAAAGGAATACATTTAATGGGAAACTAAGATACATGTGGGCACTTATCTCATAATAAGATTCTACTTATGAAAGGATGCTATAGTGTAATTAGACTCCAGGAGGCCAGAAGAAAACGAAAGTGACTCTACTTTTAACTGCTTCACAATAATGGAGTGTTGCTGGAGAGTTATTCACACAACAGATGCTGGGAAGCTATGTGCTGATTCTGTGGGATGCTACATAACCCCACTGCAACAGAGCCTCGGGAACTCATGCACACAGACATAAGTCGTCCCTAAGCAAGGTCTAATGCTCAGAGCAAAACTATAAATCGAAGTAAACGGAGAAAATGCAAATCCTCCATTCAGACTTTCAAAAATATTTGCCTGTAAGATTTTGTGCAACAACAACAAAAAACCATACACACACCAAAAATATAAAAGTGTTTCTTCAGGGTTGAGTTTAGGGGAAACCAAGTACATTTCACTTTTACCTAGTAAATAAGTTAAATGGTCCCTGTGGTTCTTCATTAAAACTTTTATGGTATGTTCATCAATTACCAAACAGCTTGAACAAAGCAGAGGTAAATTAACTTTCTCAAATCCACATGGCTTGCCAAAAGGAGAGTTCTCAACGCAGTTTCATTGGTTTAAAGTTCATCCAAAGTACTATTAGCTTGGAGTCCAATTTTGAACTGTCAAGGGAATATATATAATGGTAATTTCAGATCATTATCACGGCATTCCAATGCAAATGGCCACAATTTAATTCATTATCACTAACATTATATCTTTATTTTGCTACCAACTGGTGACTGACATTTCTAGGACTACAAGAAGGAAATGCTAATTAGACCATGGTGTACTCTTACCCTTTATTCTTTCACTGCATTTTCCCATCTTTAGGGAGATATACCGGTGGCTATTTCAGACCAGCTGTTGGCCCTTGACACTCCTCACCTTCCCTCACACAGGCCACACTCCCTGTGATAAAATGAAACTCCGGTGGCTTCTGGGCTCTGTATATGGTGCCTTGAATGAAGTCCTATTCAAAGACATGACCCCTTCCTTATATCACCCAAGCAATCTAATTTAGGGCATCTAAAGCTCTCTCCAGGGTGTCAGAGAAAAGGCATTAGCATGCAAACAAACTGCCAGGGAAGTTCAGATTAGCATTGAAACTGGACAGAAGGAAAGGAATGGCTGTCTCTGCTGTTCCTTGCAACATCACAGTTTCACAAATTCCTAATCTCTGAAAGGATGCCAGAAGGGAACTTCCTCTGCTCGTCATTCATGCTTAGGTGGACTCCATTCATCTCTGAAAGCATGCCTTTCGCTCTCCACGTGAGACTTGTAAAATCTCAAAGGCTCCAGTGAAATGTTTAACGCGCTTGAATGAAAGCAATTAGTATGTACAAAAAACCTGAAGTGCCTGAAATCTTTGGGCCACAGACTGCAGGGAAAGATGTCAAATGGGGATTTTCTTTCTACTTTCCTGATATGCCAGGACTTAAGGATAGGGCAGGACTTTTTTTTTTAATTTTTTATTTTTACAATTACAAAGATATACCATTAAAAAGTTCATATTTGGGTTTTAGTCATACAGTGTTCCAGCACCCATCCCGCCACCGGTGCCCATCTCCCACCACCAACGTCCCCGGTTCCCTCCCCCTCCCCAGCCCTGCTCCATGGCAGGTTCTTTATTTCTTTCCGTTTCTCTCTCTCTCTCTCTTTTCCTTCCCCTCCAGACTATGGATTACAGAACATACATTAAAGGGTTGTCATGTGTATCTTTTTGTATGGCAGGACTTTTAAGACAAAGTCTACCTCCAGAAGTTCCATGAAAATGTCATTTATTCCCTGATTATTTAACTGAAATAATGAGAATGATAGATGATTGCTATGTGCCAGTGCCCCAGTAAATGGCTTTGCATACTCTGTCAAAGGTAATTATCCCTCTGTTCTTCAGGAGCTAGGCAAATAGTCAAATAAGCATCAGAAAGAACGAAAGAGGAGGGGAAAAGAGTTTAATAGTAATGTTAGAGGAGGCAGTTCGACAGATATGATTATGCAATTAAAGGGGAGCACCCAGCCTTGGTCCTCCAGTGCTGAGCCAAATAGAGAAAGTGCTCCCAAATCAAAGTAGCCTGGGGGGTGTGGGCCCCCACATCCAAGAGAGCCCACATCCAGGATCCCTAGAGTTGGTGCTTCCGGTAGGGTGGAGTGGCCTGGCTCAGCTGCTGAGTGTTCATCCTGTGGCATAGGGACATCTGCACTGAGTTCTCTGCCCAGCAATCCACAAAGGAAATCTTAAGGGAATGCCAGATATTTAGATTATTAGAGAAAGTCAAGGAATCAGATTGTAGCCCAACATGGGTGGAAGAGAAAGGAGTTTGAGCAGACCAAAAGTTCAGATCACTCTGACAACTCTGGGCCCTGAACAAAGAGTCTATCCTGCTTTTCTGAGTTCAGGTGTGGAAGTAAGTGGGTTTACACAAGCTAATCTGCAGCGAGGCTGATAAGGGTATGAAAAAACAGATTTTGTGGAGGATTGTTTGGCCCGGTTGTCTCCGACAAGAGGTTTGGGTCTGTCTGCACAGCGATCTACAATCTGCTCCCTTCAAAGCTCCCATGCCCTGTTCCCTCACAGGTTCAAATGAAAATCTAGGGGAGGCATTCAGGGAACTGAGAAAAAGACATAATAGCCCCAAGAGTGTTCCTGTGCCACTCCCCATTTCTGGGAAGGCCCGAGTGTCCCATTTTCCTCTCCTTTTATTTTTTTAATAAAATCCATAATGGGGGGCCTCCACATGGCTTATGTGAGGTGGGAAGGAGAGAGAGATGGTCACTTCCTCCCAATCGGCCTCTACATCCCCGGGACCTGCTGGGAAGGCTGGGCCTTACCCAGGCTTTGCATGTTCTTGTCTGCCTTGAAGAAGAATTTTAGTCAGAAGAAGAAGAGCAGTGAAGTAAAAACAGATTTTATTTGGAGGTTCAGAGGAAGGGAAAGAGGAGAGAAAGTGAAAAACTACCGTGCTCAAGAGAGAATGTGGAAGCGCTTCTTCCTGGGTGGAGAGAGCCCCGGGAACCATCCCAGCATTAGGTATGAAAGATGAACTGCGCATCTCCAGGGAGATGCACTGACACAGCGTGCTGGAGCACCACATGTGCTCGGCCGCATGGGCTCAAGCCACACATGGGCTCTGGCAGCATATGAGCTCTTCCTTTGTTCAAGGTGGCTTTTATCAGGCTTAATCTTCTGGCCTGGAATGTTTTGGGATCTCCTGTGGGCTGGGCCTTTGAGGGTTATACAGATCAAAGACTGGGCAGAGAAGGGTGATCCAGTCTCCTCAGGGTCTGTTCTTGATGAAGGTCTTATCACGTTTTGATTTCTGTATCCATAAGGCGGGTCTGGACCGCCTTCGGGCTAGTGGTTATTCCCAGGTAGTTCATTGCCATGAGTCCTCCCCTCTCTGCCTGCCTACATCAATAGCACAGTGGGTAGGGTGCTTGCCTTGCACTTGGCTGACCCAGGTTCAATCCCCAGCACCACATATGGTCCTCTGAGCCCTACCAGGAGTGAGTCCTGAGCACAAAGCCAGGAGCAAGCCCTGAGCACTGCCAGGTGTGGTCCCAAAATGAAATGAAACAAAAATCTCTCCCTCTCTTGCCTTGCTGAGTCTCCCGAATAAATTCTTCTCTATCAGGAAGCGAAAGTCATGGTAACATGAATAATTTTGGGGTACATGAGAGACAGAAAAACTGACAATGAAAGAATGGCCCCTCGCCTACAGAACACAAAAACAGGAGTAACTGATAAAACAATGGCTCAACAAGAGCACAACAGGAAGGGCCTTAAGCAAATAATTCCAGGGAGGGAAATGGAAAAACATTCCTGAGAAATTCCAGACAAACATTCCTGAGAAGTTGCTCTCTATATTTGGTGTGGTATGAGAAAGACTGGGGAGACTGGGGCCCATGCCATGCCAAATATAGAAAGAAGTATTAAGTATGATCTGATTGGAAGGTGATGGTTACCTGGTACAAAGTGATTGGCTGCCTGCACGCAGTCCTTGATGTAATATTTTAAATCTATTGGATGGTTATGTTGGGTTTTTCTGTAGCAGCGAGAATTATCTCTTAAAAGATCCTCCCTGGAAGGGTCCCAGGGCTCTTAGCCACTGACCCCTTGGGGTCAAGCTATGAGCCCGAGTATACTCGCTTATTAATAAAATTCTTGCTTTTGCATAGGACTTGGTCTCTCAGAGTTTTCCTTGGTAGGTGCGGCGTTCCGAGGCTCGGAGTCAGTCACCCCATCGGGTGGCCAACTCTTACAACAACACATTCACATGACTACAGATGCCATCTGAAACAAATCTGCTCATTGTGGATGATGAGAGAAGCCAAGATCAGTGAGAGGACCCAGAAACACCACAAAACAACTCCACAGAAAAGAAGGCTTTATGTGTGAGGAAACATTAAGTTGCCAATTTAAGAGTTGGGAAGCTAATTTAGCCAGCAGAGGTTGAAAACAACCTGAGAGAAAAGAACAAGAGGGATTGGTTTCTGTCAAGTAGATTGAGGATGATGGAACAGTTTCGGCCTATTTAGGAACTTCCCAGAAAACAGCTTCCCTGTTTGCAGAGTGGAGGACAGTGGGTGAGCAATGTTGAGAAGCAACAAGAGGATCTGATGCTGGATCAGAAAGCGGAGAAGAAAGTCACCAGGGGTGTGATTATTTAGTGTGGTCATGAGGGGGGTGACTGTCAGTCAGGTAGAACTCCGTTCACACAGCCACCACTGACCACTCTGTCCAGCCCCCTGGCTAGGGGTCTAGGTTCTAATTACAACCAAAATTATTTCTTAGTCCAATTAAACTCAAAAGAACGATTCCCCAGGGAGCAGTTGTCATGCTGTCCAAACTACTGGGAAGCTTTTTGTCTTTTGTTTGTTTTTTGGCTTCTTTTGTGTTTTGGCTTCTTTTGTTTGTTTTTCTTTCTTTTAATCCTAGACAGTTCACTTCAGTTTTCTTTGCTTTTGATTTCTGTGTTTTGATTTGGATGCCACACCCAAGTAGTGCTCAGAAATAACTCCAAGTTCTGTGTTCAGGAATATCACTCCTGTTGGTGCCAGGAGTGACAATCTGTGGTGCTGGGGATTGAACCTGGGTTAATAGTGTGTAAACAAGTACCTTATCCACTCTACTTTTTGGGGGGGAGGGCACACCTGACAGTGCTCAAAAGCTAATTCCTGGCTCTGTGCTCTGCCGTTGTTTTTGGGTTTGGGGATCACACTCGGCTATGCTCAGAGATCACTCCTGGTGGTGCTCAGGGAACTACGTGTGGTGCTGGGGAGCTAACAGGGGTCACCACATCAACCCTTGTACTATCCCTCTGGCTCCCACCTCAGTTTTGTTTTTGCTTTCCATTTACTTTTTTTTCTATTTGTTAAGGATTACGTGACAAGGTCACAATAGTGTTAACATTAATGGTTTTGAGATATAACATGGCTGGACATGTAATGCGATTTGGAGACGACCGCTGGAATAGACCCCGATGGTCCCACGGGATGTCAAAAGATCACGTGGCCACCCACCTAAAAAATGGTCAGACTTCTTCGTCAAGACCCTGAACGAACGGTTTGAGGCTCTTAGTATTCCTGAATCAACCAGATGCCATCGGGCTACACTGGCACGTGATAGGGTCAAATGGAGATGTTACTGGCACCCACTCAAGCAAATCAATAAATAATTGGATGCCAAGTGATCAAGTGAGACATAACATAACTGTACCCAACCACCACTAAGTGTCCAAACCCTCCACCACTGTCCTATGTCACCTTTAAGCCACTACTGTATTGCAGTCCAACACTTCTCCCAATCCTTAATAATCTAAGCCTTGTACCCCTTGACCAAGGACTTGTTATCATTCCATATTGCCTTTTCCCTGATTTCAGCCCTGTACATATCAGAGGTGAGACATGTCATCTGGTATTTGTCCTCACCTGGCCTTATTTGTTTAATATAATCATCCCCCACCTTCTCACTAGGTCTTATTTTGTTTAATATGATTATCCTCCCCCCCATCTCCAATTTCCAGATGACAGATAAACTGCATGCATTTATAACTGGACACTTGGATTCTTCCACATTCTGGCAATTGTACTAAGAGCTGGAGTGAGCCTAGGTGTGCATATATCTTTCCAAATTAATGTTTTGTGTTTGAAGGTAAACGGCATGAAGTGGGGTCAACAAAAACTCTATTCTTACATTTTGGAGGAATGTCTGTTCATTGAGGTTGAGCCAGATAACATTCCCACCAACAATAAGAGAAGATTCCTTTTTTTCACTACAGCCTTATCATCACTGGTTGTTTCCAGACTTTTTGGTATATGTTACCCTCCTAGGTGTGACATGTTATCTCATATTTGCTTTAATTAATAAGTGATAAGGAACACTTTTTCATATGCCTAATGGCTATCCCTATGTCCTCTTTGAGGAAGTGTTCATCTCATATTTTGATGAGTGTATTGGTTTTTATATTAAGCCTTGTGAGTACTTCATTTATCTTGAATATCAGCCTTTTATATTTTCTTCCATTCTAAGGTATCCTTTTATTTTAACCCAATTTTTCATTTGCCAGGCAAACACTTTTCTAATTTATGTAGTCCCATGTGTTTATTTTTTGTTTTGTTTTCCTTGCCTCTGGAGTTAAATAATTGAAAATACTGCTGAGTTGTTGTCCTGGAGAGCTGCTTTTTCTCAAAGTATTTTATGGATTCTGGTGTTAATTTTGAGGTCTTTAATCCACTTTGAATTAACTTTTTGTGTACCTTGTGAGATACAAGTTCAATTTTCTTTCTTCTTTTTTTTTTTTTTTTTTGCCTGCAGCTAACCAGTTTCTCCCAAATCAAACAGGTATGTATATTTAAGCTCTACCTTCTCCCTTGGAATGAGGTAAGGAGACTGTGTCTTTTATTTTATTTTTTTTTCTTTTTTGGGTCACGCCCAGCAATGCTCAGGGGTCACTCCTGGCTCTGCACTCAGGAATTACTCCTGGCAGTGTTCGGGGACCATATGGGATGTCGGGGATCGATACCGGGCCGGCACAGGCTGGCCACATGCAAGGCAAACACCCTACCTGCTGGACTATCGCTCCAGCCTCGAGACTGTGTCTTTTATATACAGTGAGTGAGATGCCTTACTTGAAGCTTACATTTAAATATCTTTCACAGAAGGCACATTCCAACCAGTCTTCAGAGATGATCTTATGAAATCAACCTTTCAGCAAAGGCATATTTTGGGTTGGCTGATTTTTCTTCTGACCTTATTCTTGAAAGAAATCCTACTGATGTGAATTTGATTTACCAATGAGGAAGATGAGTCTGGACATTATAAATGTCTTTGCAACTTTCATTAGGGTAACAGTTGCCTTTCACTGACTTCTTTCCCTCACTGCATCATCACCCACTGGAGAACCCAGGGGTTCTCAAATGAACTCATTTCATTCAAATCCTTGACTCAGGAAAAACTGAAAATGAGAAGAATGTGGTAAGAAATCTGACACATATGTTGCCCAATCCTATGTGCTGCTTGAGTCCACGTGACTAAACATATGTGGTGCCTCAACACATGTGCCACCCGCATCTCCTTCTTGAGATGTGTACTTCCATGCTTTCAAACCTAATGCTTAGCTAGGGCTAATGCCTTTCAGTCCTATCATAATTCCATACCTAATCCCTGTAGTAGTGCTTCCACTACCCTTGGAGGAGACTGCACTCTCTCTTGAATAACATGTTCTGTCTTGAACATGTTACTCTCTCTCTCTCCTCTGACCATCTGTCTATCTATCTGTCGCTCTCTCTCTCTGTTCTCCCTCCTTCTACTTCCTAAAGAGCTTCCTTATAAAATGTTTTACTTCAAAAAGTAATAAGAAATTTACCTACCCCACATGTTGAATATGGAAATGATGAATAAACTATCCTGAAAATAGAGCAGAATCATGGGCAGAGTAATAAATTACAAGGAATTTTTAATGTGTATATTTGACATGCTTTTTTTCTATACTGAAATCCAGCTGGGCTAGAAAGCATTTATCCTTTAATGATTGAGACACATATCATTTAACTATAATGTAAGGTTTTCAGTATAGTTATCGCTAAGTAAGTATATCTTCCTTGAAAAATGCTATAGAATGTGGGCATGCAGAAAACCATTGTTGCACTTACAATGCTAGACATTGAATACAGCTCTTGAAATCATGCAACTCGGGCCCTCCAAGGGAAAACATCTCAATAACAGCTTTCCAAAACTGATTTTCCTCATCCATCATCTAATCATTAAGAAACTTAGTTCTAATAACTCTACGTTTCAGGCAGAGGAAAATAAGGCCTTTGCTTCCTTACTTTTGGGGTGGGGGTGGTGGGCAAAGAAAAAAAGAAAAAAACAAGGGTCTTGCTGTAAAACTAGGTGCCCTGGGGCACGAGACTAATAGGAATTTCAAGGTCTGTTTTATGTTTGCGAGTTAATCTTTCTTTGTCCTCCATCTCAGTCAGAAAATACAATTTCGTAGTAACACAACTCATCTCTGAGTTTTTGAACTTGGCTTTGGATTGGGGATCATTGTGTCTTTGCCTTCAGATGTCTCCCTTTGATGTATTCTATTTCAAAGGAAAAGATAAAACCCAAAGTTCATTCTCACAATGGGACATCCTTTAAAGCCAAAGAGAAATGTTGGTCCTCTTTGGAGCACACAGCAGCCCAGATTCACTTTGAGATCCTCTCTTGAAAGTCCCTGGGCAAGTGCAGAATGGCCCTCGGTGATTAATTTTGTGCCACTCTCAGGACAGAATTGCCTCAGCTATCTCCATTGCTCGAGTGGGCAGAATGAAGTCGTGGAAGGAAGCAGGGCAAAAGCCTAAAGGAAATAGGCTCCTTCGTTGCCTTTTCCTAATCACTAGCCTGTAGTTCTTAATGTTGTGTAATGGTTCTGTGTATAAATCACAAATACACACACACACAAAAACACACACATACACACATACACAGAGAAACATACAAACAGGCAGGAAGGAGGATCTATTCAACACAATCTTCTCTCCTGATTCAACTTCTATTATTTTTTTAAATAAAGAATTTTTTGCTATATTTCTCTATTATTCTTAGCACATTTCACTTTCTAAGACTGTTTTTCCTTTGATTGTTTACCATGCCATTCCATTTCATCTGACTTTCCATAACCTTGAAAAAATTCCTCTCTGAAAATATCCGCTTTATCTTCAACTGCTAATAAAGTACAATTTCCACAATGATGCCTAAGTTCTTATTTCTCTTTATATCCTTGGTGCCTAAAACAAAATCTATAACATATTATTACCCAATCCATGTTTGTCAAGTGAAAAAAAATGACTGAATTCAATTTAAATCATAATATTAAATGGATCCTTCTTTAAATCCTATCCTTTCTTAGCCACGGACTCTTCGACATTGCAAACTACAAACACTTTTGTGCTCTGCACTTTCTGAAAATAAATGCACAAATTGGCACATTCCTCTTTTCTAGTTCAAATAATTTTATAACCAAGCAAATATAAGTAACCAGCTTTAAATTATTGAGTTATTTCAGCCAAAGCTAAGGACCTCTTCCCCTATTCACTACTACCTTTATTGGATGACATGTCAGATTACTACCCTAACATTGCTATCACACCTCTCATAAAATCTCAACCAAAGTTTTAATGACCACAGTGGTGTATTGAGCATAAGTGGAATACTGGTTCACCTATAAGCTAATATTTGACTTGATTTTAAACACTATGTTCTGAATGCTAAACTTGCAGTGAGTCATATCAGACCCCACACAAAAAAAATAAGAGATCAGGCAACACTCTATGAACTCTAAGATTCTAGAAAGAAAATAAACCATAAATATCTATGTTTTGAGGTTAAAATTACATATTTAACAAAAGAGTTTCAAAATACGGATTACTGCTGAATGAGTTTCAGATAGTGAGTATCTAGACAGAAAGTTTCAAGGACAAGGTGGCATTGTAACAAAGACTTGAAGAAATAAACTAATACATGAACACATTTTAGTAGAATGTTCCTAAATAAGTCATTTAAAAATCAGAACCACAATATAGTAAAGACAACTACCATGGCTGCCAACCAGCTATCAAGGTTTCTGAAAAGTTAACAGTTGATTTTTGTGAGCCAGCTAAATATTTGGAGTTGATCACTTGATCACTTGAATCCTGTTATTTATCGATTTGCTCGAGTGGGTGCCAGTAACATTTCCATTGGACCCTATCACGTGCCAATGTAGCCCAATGGCATCTGGTTGATTCAGGAATATGAAGAGCCTCAAAACCTTTCCTTCAGGGTCTTGACAAATTAAGTAGCCCATTTATGAACTAAAATAGTATATGTGATGTTGAAATACTCATCTTTTGGAAAGGCTGGAGCTATAGTACAGCAGTTTAGGAGTTTGCCTGGCATGCTGCTGATGCGGGTTCAATCCCAGGCATATCATATAGTCCCCCAAGCACCACCAGGAGTAATTCCTACATGCAGAGCCAGTGATTCCTGAATGTACACCCTGAGCATCACCACGTGTGACCCCAATAGCAGCAAAACAAAATGTTCATCTTTCTTCATACTGAAGTAGATATTCTTGCATTGAAGGAAAAGTGGCCTGGGAGAGAGAACTATGTAAACTCTAAAGTGTGTTTATAACCCTAGTTTGGAGTCATGATTATATCAGGAACATTCCATATCTGAGTAGTTCCTGGTCTAGGCAAAGTGGGAAAGTATTGGCAACTTCACTTAATCACAATATTTTATTATAAATTTGATCATATGTCTCCAATTATCAATCTAGAAACTCGGTAATACTATGGATTTGGAAACACTATAACTATAAAAGTCTTTTATAAAGGGTTTTTAAGGCAAGAAAGAGTAAAGGAAAAACAGAAGAGGCTTGAGCATTTTTCTATGAAACCCAACTTGGCTGGTTATTAGGGTTTCTTTGGGCAATTGCCTGATGATGGGAGAGAATTTGGCAAAAGCAGCTCAAGCTTCTGGATGTGCTTGTGTTTTTGTTTATTGAGCCCACAGGTTTAGTTCTTGAATGAATTCCTTTTTTATTGAAATGGTAGTAATCATGGAAACCCTCCTGGTAATAAGCTCCGTGAAGGTTCCTTTGGCAAAATAGGTCATAAATATTGGCCAAATGCCACATTTCAATATTCTGGTTTAAAAATACAGTAGCCAAAGGCTCAGGAGACAATTTTTCAAAGACCCATTGTTCCAGCCTTTAGCTGAAACCTCAACAACAGATTCTGTGAGTAATCTTGCTTCCATTATTCAGTGCACATTTAAAAGGAACTTCCTCAGTTACACTGCTTGATGTCCAATCCCTAGGATGAGCAGAGAGACTTGTAGAAAAGTATTGCTTTATTGAGCGAGAAGATGAACTAGTTAAACAAAAGGCTTCTTCAATAATATCTAATGCTAAGAACCTAAGAACCAATTCAGCTCCGAGAAAACTCAAAGACCTAGGGGGGTAACAGGTCAATGAGTGAATTTGGAAATGTGAATTCTAGGCATGAGTCAGCCACTAACTTATAAAGATACTGGTTATGGAACTCCTACATTTTTTTTATCCACAAATCTAGAAATCTCCTGTTAAGAGAGTCCTAAACTTTTCCTTTAGTCAGGGACTCATTCTAAAATACTGATAACTTACACCCTCAGCATTTTGTAAGAACCACTGATTGATTGTCTTCTGTGTGATAGCTATGAAATTTGATTAAAGAATCCATAATTTAAATGTACACCCTGTTGGATCTCTAAGTAATTAGACCAGAGAGAAATGCTGTTTGCCTCCAAGCAAGCAAGCATGGCTCCCCTGATAACTCAAGGACAACTTTTGTGTATTTCTGATGCCATTTTCTCACAGTTGGAGAGGAAAACAACAATAGAAGAGTATATTAATGAGATATCTCCCATATTCTCTCCAATGAAGAAAAGTCTCACAATGATTGTTAGGGGCCACACCATTATCAGAATATTGAAAGATAAATGATTAGGCTTATTTGGTCTTCCTGTAGATCTGACAGGGCCAACATTTTCCAAACTTTATTTTGGCATTGTCCCCTTCTGACATGCTTTCTTCCTGTGGCATCTATGTTCTATCAGATGTTCTCTTGGTCTCATGCCCTGGTCCCCCATTTAAGCAATTCTCCCTTGTGATCCCCATCCAATATTCGGGTGCCCACAGAGGGCCCTGTGGCCTCAGTTGAGAAATATTGCTCTAGTCAGTTGATGGTATTGAGAGTTTTTATCTCCACAGTGCTCGATTTGTTGATTCACTTGGATGCCTTTTACAATAGGCATTAGGGTCACAGACACTAGGAACAGGTAGGAAGGGTTTTCCTCCCCAGCTCTGCCAATTAATTTGAAATCAAGTACAGTCAGGACAGTACTTGAAATCGGGTACAGCCATAAAACATTAGTTTTCTCATCAGCAACGAGGAATTTGTTTCACTCATTATAACAGGCACAAAGGCAAAGCTGGAAAAGAAGTCACTCAATAAATGAAACCAGTTACTGAATAAATGTTATGCTATATATGCACACAACATAGAACCTCAGCGTATTGTTCCTGTCACATAATAAACATATAAGGGAAGCTTAGACAAATGCTCAAGAGAAAATTATGCTGTCACTCTCTCTGGCTATTAAAATGTTCATCTTTTTAATAGCAACTGTTCATTTTCATTTGTCCTCACTTTCTTGCTGAATCTTACTACCAGTAACAATCCTACACTTTAATCCTGTCTTCCCTCTCTGTGACTCAAATTACGAATACTGTACCGTATTCCAGGCTGTCTGACTACTCCCATCTTTTATTTGCATCTTACAGAAGCAAATAAAAAAGAAACCAACAAGCCAGATGAGGAGCAAGGAAGACCTTTCCAAAAAAGTGACAGCCCTTAACTTTGCTTGGAAATAGGAGTGCACGCCAGAGAGGAAACAAAAGGAACCCCAGCGCTAATGCAAAACCACAGGGCATGACAGCTCCTGCTATCCCTGTCGCATGCTCCATGCCAGCGAAGAAAAGCAGTGAGAATGAACGGCAGATGCCAAGGGCAAAAACAAGAACTAAAGTTGAATGAATCTTAGCACCATACTAAAGAACTTGAACTTTCCTACATGACGAAAAACGGAGACCTAAGATAGATTAACACAAGGAGTCTGCAAGATCATAATTTGATTGTCTGAGTCACACTGAAGTGTTACTGGGGTGGATTTAAGGCGCAGCAGAGAATAGGTGGGGACCACAAATGTGGCAGCTCCACAGTTTCATTTCTCAGCACCCTGCAATTTGGAGACAATCAACACTCATGAGGTGACATACAAATAAATAATCATATATTCTGATCTGCTCTCAATAGGACAGGACGGTTGGAGGAAAGTAATGGAAGAACAAAACTGTGATTGCCTCCAAAGCACCATCTATTGCCCTTCTGGTTGTGCTTAGCTTATATCTGCTCCTTTCATGGACTCTTCCTATCTGGGAATAAATCTAAGGCATGATTCATCTGTAATTAACAGAAAGAAAAGAAAACAAACATAAACCAAAAACCTCATTTCAATCGTTTATTTCTCTTAACTACCTAAAGATTATAGCCACAGGCTTGTCACTAACTTACAGGAAAGGAAATACAATAAATAGACAGGTGAAACTATCCCTCTGGGCGGGTGGAGAGGATGGAGGGGGCTTGTGGAAGTAATCTAATGAGTGCTGTGGAGACATTTGATTTGCATCATTTGTGTATCTAATTAGTAATGTGCAAACTGCTTCTAGGATTAAATCAAGGATAGTAGGAAGCTCTCTCCCACTACTCAGACTGAAAACTGCGGTAAAACCAGGTATGAAGCTCAGTGGTAGAGTACTTGTCTTGCATGTGTGGAGCACCGGGTTCAATCCCCAGCACCACAAAACAAACAAAAACTAGATATTCAGGTTGCCATTTGACATAAAGACTTAGTCCCAGTTGGAATTCTGCCTCAAGTGCTGGGATAGAGAAGGAACCACTATGACAAAGACAGTTGGAAATGTTCACTCTGGGAGCCGGAGCGATAGTCCAGCGGGTAGGGTGTTTGCCTTGCATGTGGCCGGCCTATGCAGGCCTGGGTTCGATCCCCGGCATCCCATATGGTCCCCTGAGCACTGCCAGGAGTAATTCCTGAGTGCAGAGCCGGAGTAACCCCTGAGCATTGCCGGGTGTGACCCAAAAAGAAAAAAAAAAAGAAAATGTTCACTCTGGGTAAGAACTCCATGCTGTTGGACCAGGAGTGAGTGTTGAAAGTAGGAAAAGGGATATATATATATATATATGCAAACCACAATGCACAAAAGGAGATATATATGGATGTGTGTGTGTATATATATAGAGAGAATATATCTATCTATATATATATCTGTATCTATATATATATAGATCTATATCTGTATCTATATATATATACACACACACATCCATATATATCTCCTTTTGTGCATTGTGGTTTGCATATATATATATATATCCCTTTTCCTGTATATATATACAGAGAGAGAGAGAGAGAGAGAGAGAGAGAGAGAGAGAGAGACTGCCATAGAGGCAAATTGGTGGGAGAGCAGGTTGGGTGGGGAGGGAAATTGAGGATACTGGTTATTGGTTCTGGGAAAATGTGCACTGGTGAGGGATGGATGTTGGAACACTGTATGACAAATACCATCATGAACAGCTTTGTAATGGTCTATATCACAGTAATTTAATTTTTTAAACAGCTAAGTCCTAGGGAAGAGCACTTTGTATAAATGGGAAACGCTCTTAGTAACTTAGGAAGGTGACACATGTAAGCACTTCATACATGCTGCTTAGCAGCAAAAAATGGTACTAACATTTTGTGCTTGGGGACAACATCTGGCTTGTGCTCAGGACTTACTCCTGGCTCTATTCTCAGGGATCATTCCTATTGAACTCAAGGTGCTGTGAATAAAATATGGGGTGCTGGGAATGAAACCTGGATCAGCATGTGAAAGCACATGCCCTACCCACTGTACTAACTATTGCTCTGGCCCCACATTACTAAACTTGTAGATAGACTGTAGATAAGTATTATGCAATCGCTTTATCTTTTAATATTTAAAGTGGGTTCTATCAGTCTGATTATATAGATAGACACACTGAGAGAACATATTCAGAATCATTTTTGTATACTGAAAAATAACTGAACATGAATTTGAGATTAGTTCTACAAGAGATCACATTTTAAAAACCTCACTCTTAATTTTGCCCTACTGAGTTAATTTTGCCTTTATAGTCTAAATCAACTTTGGCTTTCCACCATCTTTCGTACAGATTTCTCTGTTCTATACATATTCTAGCCCTGGCAAGTTCAATCTAATAAATTATCTTTCTGGAGTTCCTTGACTTTTCTTTTTTCATTTCCCTAGTGATCCTCTCCTAAGATTTTCAACAGACATTACCTTAGGATATCTAATAAATAACCTAGATCATTTCACTATCTAAACAAGTATTAAATCATTATGTTGTTGCTCCTAAAATTAGTAAGTTATGTCAATTAAAAATTAATTAATTAAATCATATCATATATAGGACATTTGAACAAATAGATATGGTATAAAATTAATTTTTATATTGGCTAACATAATAAAAATATTAATAGATATTTCCATATCCGGATCTCCCTCTCATCAGAACTCCATCCAGCAGACGAGCCTATCACAGCCTGGATCATCAACACCCACCCTGCAGCAGTTTTTTTTCCATCCGGCCTAGGTATGCTGATCCAGAGATTCACAGACATGGGGCAGAGCTGCTACCAGCTCTCCCTATGCCCAGCTGCTCACAAGGCACCCGGAGGGATGGCAGGTTCTAGCCCTGGCCCGCCACCCCAGCAGAGCCTCGCAACAAGCCAGACCACCCCCCTACTCCATGAGGGCCGCCATTTTCCACATCCGAACCTCCCACTCGTCAGAACTCAATCCATCAGATGAGCCTATCACAGCACAGCTCACGTGCTGCTTGCGGCCTGCGTGGTTCATCAATAAATGCTGTATTTAGAGGTGACTACAAGAGTATGCCACCCACCTGCATGGCAAGCCTGGCAAGCTGCCCATGTAGTATTTGATATGCCGAATACCAGTAACAATTATGTTAGGTCATTCCCATGACCTAATATATTGGTTTGAGGCTCTTTATGTTCCTGGAGCGAGCAGATGCCCTTAGGCTCTACTAGCATGAGACAGGACATATGGAGATATTACTGGAGCCCGCTCGAGCAAATTAATGATGAACGGGAAGATAGTGATAGTGATAGTGATTTCAAACATATTGTTTAAATTAAAATTTTATGAGACATTTACACAGATGATTCAGAAATACACTTATTTACAGAATGATTAAAATTAGGTGAAACTATAAATATAACGCTTCTACATAAAACATTGGATTTACCTTAGAATTTCCTTCAAAATGTGAAGACTCTGTTTACCAGAGTTGAAATTGTTATATGGAGAGTACAAAAAACAATTTTATGTTTCCAAGAATCAACAATTAGACACATGCGGAGGTATAAAGCTAACCCTCTCAAAATTCATAATATCATTAACCAATAAGTCAATGAAAACAATTTTATTAATCAAGGGGACCAGAGATCAGGATTAGCAGTAGGCATTTGCATTGCCTGTGCAATGCCCTGAATCTTATACCCAGAATTAGGGGAAAAATCAACAAATATACAAAAAGATTCAAAAATAGTAAGACTGAACTTAGAGATAAACTCCTAGAATATTTTTTCAGAAATAACTGTCTCCTGGGCACAATTAATATTATTAGGGTCAGCTTTTTAGGTCTTAGCTTCTTCGGGGTCATATTAGCCTTAGGCTCAAAGGCCTATTTTATTGGACAATCTCATAACCAATGACTGGGCAAAGCGGTTCTAGTCTCTTCTGTCTTCAGAAAGTACTTTCCCCAGTACTTTCTGTACTGTTGACTTCATCTGATCTTTTCCCCAGAGAACCCAACCTGTGATCACACACACACACACACACACACACACACACACACACACACGCATACGCACACTAAGCTAGACTGGCACTACCTGTGTGTGCATGCAGTAAATAATTTTGTTTAGAATGAAGCGAGAGCAAGAAAAAAAGGAATTTATATTTTTTAAAAAACAAAACCCTAGGCTCCAAAAATAGTGGGATTTCTATTTTTTATTTCCCTGTTCTCTTGTCTCCACCAAGGAGTTACCTTACTCTTTTTTATTTTGAGGTTTTATTGTTGTTGTTATTGTTGTTGTTTGTGGGCCACACCCAGCAGTGTCAGGAGATACTCCTGCTCTTCACTCAGGGCTCACTCCTGGTGGTATACAAGGGATCAAACCCAGGTTGGCCATGTGCAAGGCAAACTATCTATGATTCCAACCCTTGTGGGGGTAGGGGCTACTTTTATTATCCTCAGCAAAAGCAAATAAAAAAAAAAATATATATATATAGGGCCAGAGCGATAGCCCAGCGGGTAGGGTGTTTGCCTTGCACGCAGCAGGCCCATGCCGGCCCGGGTTCGATCACCGGCATCCCATATGGTCCCCCAAGCAGTGCCAGGAGTAATTCCTGAGTGCAGAGCCAGGAGAAATCTCAGAGCATTGCTGGGTGTGACCCAAAAAAGCAAAAAAAAAAAAATATATATATATATATATATATAAAACACATACATATTGCATGCATATATAAATATATATATATATATATCTTAAGCTGACAACTAGCATTCACTTAGTACTATGTTCCACTTTTCTACTTTATTTATTTATTTTTATTAAAGTATTTTTGTTACTTTATGTAATTATGTAATTATTCCCACTCAATCACCTAATATTCACATATTTCATTAAATAACCTTTTTTATGATATTAAAGACACCTATTCTCTATTTTCTCCTCAATTCAAGGTCTGATACTTATTTTGAAAATATCAGTGACAAAATAAAATCGACCATAAGACAATCCAACCTACTTTGCAACCCTGAGCCCAATCCTGTACTCTCTAAAACCGGCCACTTGTTCTCTATTGCCGCTGCTGGACATTCAATCAAAGAGTCATTGATGGGCAGATAATAGGCTCTGGTCCTGCTGCAGGAGAGCTCCTTCCTTTATTCCCTGGTGCAGAAGGTTCCCAAAGAATACAGTGTAACCCTAAAAGAGAATAAGCTGGATAATCTCAAAAATTGAGGATTCCACATAGGCCACACAAAGGGACAGTGTGAGCTTTAAACAAGATTCCTGCCCCTTGGAGTTTACTTCAGAGATGATCCTGAAGGCAGCACTCTCCATGTTGAATAATTTTTTTAAAAAAGTCATTTCTTTTTTTAATATGTACCAGAGCTTTCCCAGAAGCATTTAAATTTTTTGTTTACTGAAAACTTAACATGGAGATTTTTGAAAAATTTAAAACAGCACAAATCACATAAGCTAAAAAAAAGCAATAAAAATTAAAATAGCTTGCCTCTTGCCTCGCCTCCTCGCCTCACTTGCCAACTGGAGTCAATGAAGACATTTCTCATATTATGTGTCCAAAAATGTGGAAATATTTGTACACGGTGCATTAAAAATATTAACACTGAAGAACCTGATACAATGTGCATTTGTGTTACTATTTGCTTCAATTAATTTAGCTGTACAGATTTTATTTTAGGCTAGATTTTATTGCTCATCTTCATCCCCAAACCTCCTGGCCCAATCATCCCAATATTTTGCTGTAATAGCTTTCCCTCTGTATAGCCTCCCTCTTTGCCCTTGGCTAAAGAATCAAGCAATCATTACCTTAGGGGTGATTTTGTCAGATAGAAAGAGAGTGAGAAAGTACAGGAGAGAATAAGAGAGAGAGAGAGAGACAGAGACAGAGACAGACACAGTGACAGAGACAGAGACAGAGGCAGAGAAACAGAGACAGAGAGCACAAACAAGAAAGAGACAGAGAGAGAGAGAGAATATCAAATAGTCATCTTTGCTCTGTCCTTAATTATTTTTTTAAATCTATGTCTGAAGTTCAACTCTAGTTCCTAGCAGGGTTCATTGGTTTTGTTTTGGGGAGTTTGTTTGTTTCAGTCGTTCTCTGGGGCAAGAAATCATAATGTCATGTCTTGCAAGTACCTCATGAGAACTTCCAGAGTAGTAGAATTTATGAGAGGACAAATTGTTCTCCCAGTCTGGCCCTGGCCTTGGCCTGGTCTTATTTCTGTCTTGTCTTCCAGGTGCTAAGGGTGGGAGTGACACAGGCCTGGAGCCCACCCTGGAGCTTCACCTTAGGTCAGTGACTGTCCTCATTTGGGCAGTTGCTGTCTCTCTGGGCACTGCCAACAGTTCACAGTTCTAATCTCACCCGAAGCTCCTCCTCCTGACTAACAGCCCAAAAACAAAACAAAAATGAGGAAGAAAAAAAGTACCACCTTATTTTCATTCTGGGGGCTTTTGAAGCTTTGCAGTGCCATTAAAAAGGACATGAAAGAAAATTGCTTTCAACTCTGCAAATGTTCACCTTTTAACACAAGAGCTCTGCCCTTGAACTTCAAAACAGTGTCCTGCCTAACAGACCAAAGGGTTTTTAAGGCAGCCTTGGCCTCATGGTTTCTAGGCACTCTTCCCGTCGATTTACTATTCTCATCTTTTTTTTTCCTTTATACTGTGTGATCTAGAGAAAGGATTGAACTGAAATATAAGCCCTTATAACAGATATTGGGAACATTTAAGAGGAAAACCCACCGACACAGATCTGACATTCTCTCCATTTATACAATTGAGAAAACAAAGTACATAAAGGTTAAAAAGCTCTGTCAAGCGTTCCTTCCAGCCTGCCCACTGAGGGAATAAACTGGGCTTTCTAGTTAGTAACGTGTGTGTCTGTCTCTTTTGGACACTAGTGGCTTCAAGCACATTGTGAGGTTGCTGAAAACAGGATCAAATGAGGCCCACATGTACAGTGTCATTACTAAATAATATCCTACATATAAAAAGTAACCATCTTTTAAAGATTTAACACAGTAAAATGACTGTAATTATTAGTCTCTCCCAACCCTGGTAAAAAATCTAGCAAAGAGAAGTACTGTAGAGGCCAAAGAGAGAGCTCAAAGGACCGAGTATAAGCTTTGCATGCAGGAAGCCTACACTTAATACCCAGCAACACACGGTCCCCTGAGGGAATGACCGGAACATTGTGTCGGTAACAGTACCTGAACATTGCCAGGTGTGGCCCAAAATAAATAAAAATAAGAAGCAATATAATGGATAGTATCAAGCACCTGAATATTTAATGCACTTGAGAAATGAAAGCTATAGATTTACTTTTCATCTAAATGTAATCTAAAGTTTTTCATCTAAAATAATATTCACAGATTGACAATTAGTAACTTAATTCAGACATTGTAATATTTACTAATTATAGAAACACTGAACTAGAATATCATGCAGAATTATCCAGTCTCAAAATGTCTATCTCACCATACCATTTCACAGCTGTGAGGCCGAAACCTCCAAAAACATTTGAAGAGTTGCTAGACAGCCTTGGGAAACTTTGCAAATTTTCCAAGTAGCATTTTTCTGACACATCCACTTCCCAGTTTAATCCATCCTGTTTAACAGATCCTAGTATAACAATACCCATGAACGTGTGTCTATAGAAAAGCATATTCAAAACTCAGCATAAAACTTAAGAGTAATTATATTGATGACTTTTTCCAACACCAATAACACCTCTATTACTTATTAGCTTTGTTCCTGAACAAAGATAATCACACACACTGTAGTTTATTTAACTTAACCATCTGCATATGAAGATACTCAGTGCCAAGAAACATATAGCAGCTAGGACGAATGTGTGATATCCACATAAAATCTGGGTTGCATTTCCAACTCTACATAGTTCCCCAGACATCACTAAGGCAGTCCGGTGATGTCACCAAGCACTGCTGGGGTGCCCTGGGTCTTCCCAGCACAACAGGGCACAGGTAGCATCACATCCTCAAGCCCTTGAATTGAACCTGGACCAGTTGCCCAAGAATCACTGATGAGGCCCAAAGCAAAAAAAAAAAAAAGACAAAGAATATGTTGATTTCTACCTTAGAGACTTGATGTGTAGAATGATGCCATACTTTGGGTAGTTGGAGTTGATATCCAGTACACTCTCACTCCACTCCATCCATGGGAACCCCACAAAGAAAGGAGGCTCAGAGAGGTCCTTCCACCAGCACTGCTTCCACTTGGCCAGAACTGCGTCAACCCTGCAACAAGATATACAACTGTAAGTCTACCAAATTTTAACAAGGAGAGACAAGAGAAGGAGAAGGCCCTTCCCTAGATTCATCGTTATTAGAATAACCCATTATTATGGCATAAAACTATGTCCTGGGGCAAAGTCCTGGTTTTCTACTGGTCTTAGAAATGACACATGTAGATGTTAGAATATCTGAGACAATAAATCTTGTTTTATACCAACTAGTCTTGAAATCTAGAACAAGTTTGGGGTTTGCTTTCTTATCTGTAATAACCTCATTTATTATCTGATGACATTCTCTGCCTACAGACAGAGACTGGGAAGAAGAGGTGTTCCCTGATGAAAATAAAGCCAAAATGAACTAACAGTTTCTATTTACACCACAAGGAGTGGTTTACATGTGCTCTGCCGTCTCATCTTGACACCAATCAGATGAGGGAGGTATGATTCGTTCCCCTCTCAAAAGAGGTTAATCGATCTCAGGAAGGTCTAGTCACTTCCCCAAGGTCACCCAGGAGATGAAATAGCTTAGATTCATATTCCAGCTCCCAAAAATCCACAATCTGATTTTTTCATTATTATATACTTCCTTGGCTTAAAATAAAATAGAAAAATTGAGCTCTCTTTATCGTAAGATTTTTGGATGAGAATCATTTCTTTCTTTATAAAAATAAAACAATCCCTGGCAACAGATACGCAGCTCCACAGCAATCTCTAAGCACCGAGTTAGCAAGAGGCTCTGAGCACAGTTATCCACAGTCCCAAGTCCCCCTGCCAAATACCTCCCATCAGAAAAGATGAAGTCATGAAATTCACCTGCAAATGAACGGACTGGAGACAATCATGCTGAATGAAACTAGTCAGAAGGAAAAGGACAGATATAGAATGACTGCATTCATTAATGGGATATAAATATATAACCGTCCTACTAATTGTGGGAAATGGTATGTCAGACTAGAACTCAGCATTGAACATACACAAAGAGACTTACATGATAAACCCTAAATGTCTGTAGGGTAAGTCACAATGTAAAAAGAAGAGAGAGATACAGAGACAGAGATAGAGACTGAGAGAAGTAAGAGGAAAAATAAAAGGTGCCTGGTTTAGAGGCAGGCTGTGGGTGGTTGGGAGGGAATGTGGGGACTTTGATTGTGGGAATAGGGCATTTGTGGAGGGATGGGTGCTAGACCATTGTACAAACGAGACCCAATTGTGAATATCTTTGTAATTCTATATCTCTCGGTGTATAATAAAAAAGTTAAAAATTAAGAAAACAAATATTACCTTCCTATATGAAAAGTGTAGTAGTAGTAGTAGTAGTAGTAGTAGTAGTAGTAGTAGTAGTAATAGTAGTAGTAGTAGTAGTAGTAGTATTTTGGCTGGGATCACATCCAGTGGGCAGCAGGGGATCATATAGGATGCCAAAAATTAAATCCGGTGAGCCCCACACAAAGCAAACACACTGTACTACTGCTCTGGCCCCAAGGTTTATTATGATCACATATCTTTTGGGTCAAAAATGGAAGGGTTAGTAAGCGTGATAAATTCCTTCATTTTCCTGAACATCTACCTAAAAACTTTTTTAAATAAGAATAATGTTATGGTCTTATCAAGAACACCCTTTTGAGATTGGCTTCTTTTTAACTCAGTAAATTTGTGAAAATCCATTCAAGTCGTGGCATGCATCAATAGTCCATTTGTTTTTAATGCTGAGTGTTGTGCCAAGGTATGGTTGGAGCATGCCATGGAATAAGCTTAACCATTCATCTGCTTTAAGATACCTGGGCTCTCTCTAGTATCTATCCTCTGGTTGTGCATGTATTCTCACATTCAATTCTTACAATTCAATTCCAAATCATTCAAAAATTAATCGAGCTTTTATTATTTATGCTGAGTGGTGTTACTTATCCATGGCTCGCTGAATGACAAGAGGCAGCATCTGCTCTTCCAGAGCACACACCATGTACCTTAGAGTCCATCACAGAAAGCTGCAAGATCTTGATAGCACCAATGTGCACACACACAAATCTTAAGTTCACAGATTTGTGGTTTTGATTTTGCAATTATTCATAATTCTGACACCAAAAATGCTTTTATTAATATTCAGAAACCGTCTAGCCCAACACTTCACTGCACAGCCCTATCTCCAGTGGATTTAAGTGTAAAGCATTTTTTATTATATATAAGCATACACATAGTCTAAATGTACTCAGTGCTTTTATATAAGTCATTATGTGTTATGGTTCCTTCCCTTTCCATATTTCAATTTACTGCTTTTATATTTTTATTTTTTGTTATTTACAATGGAATTATGTTCATGAGAAACTATTATTTGTTGTATTGTTAATAGCCCTGTCTCCTTAAGATACTGATTCGGACCCAAATCAGAGAAAGTGATTTGAAGATGTGAGTGAGGAAGGAAAAGAAGAAAATAAGACCGAAAGTCTTTCACTGCAAGGCATCCTGAGCCAGGAAACACTGACCATATGACCAATGGGTCATTTCTATTTGATGTCAGACGGAGGTGTTTAAATTCTCAGTTTCCAGATTGATTGAAAATCAGATCAGATCATACTATCTGCCAAAACCTATTTCCCAATTTTCAGCTACTATTCTCTTCTTAACTTTTTTTTAAACTTTCTCCTACAACAAAAGAAAAGGTCTGTTCTCTTATTCTTTTATTTGCAACAGTTCTTTGGGGGGAGATCGTAAGCAACCAGAAAAAAATAAGCAGACTTCTTTTTTATTGTAGATATAATGTATTTTTTCTTAAAGCATCTGTCCTATTGAACAGTTTAGATTGAATCACATCTGTCAAAGATTTAACCAAATCACACAAAAGTTATTTTCCAAGTTTTCCTGACTGAATATTTTGGCCAGATTATATAAAAATGAGAGTGAGAAAGAGAGACACAGAGAATCTTTATAGTCTACTTTTATCCATTTTGTGGGAAAGGATTCTCAAAGAAAAATCCTTCATTTTCCAGTTAAAAGAGAACTGTTTTACATGCCATTTTTTGCCATTGATTTTACATTTTCATTTATGGCTAATATTCACATCTTTCATGAACTCGTTTCACAATTCCATCTTCATTCACTGAACAATACATGAACACAGTATGAGTGGTGGATCTTCTCATATGCAGAAACATTCTCTGGTGTCTTTCTGCCCACCCTTGACTTGAACTGTCTCTGGTGAACAAGAATGTACTTGCTAGACAGACATTTGGAAAGATAAATTATTTCTGAAATTAATAATACAGCTCTTTCTTCTCTTCCTGTGGACTCAAACTGTCTGCAGAAATCAGGTACAAATCTCTGTCATTTTAAAGATTTGTCTCATTGCAAGTTTTGCTATTTAGAAGACATTCTCACTAAAAATATTGACTATATTATCTTACATCTGCTTGTACTGATAATAAAGATGGCACTTTACCTCTGCTTACCTTATTCCTTCTTTTATAGGAACTCAATATCAGAATTCCAGGAAGTTCTATGAAAAAAAATTATAGATTCCTACAAGTAATCAAACTAACCTTTATACTGCTGTTCTTGGGAAGAACAACTTTTCTTTCCCTGAAGCAAGTAATGTTTGACACAGGCACTGCTCTAAGCTTCCGTGAGAAAGGAATTAAAAGAGAATGAGCCTCAAATCTCAGCCCTTCAGTCTTAATAGTGATAACTATTCACCCACCCTGCAGCAGCTTTTTCCTCAATCCGTCCCAGGTATGCTGGTCCAGAGCCTCTCACACATGGGGCAGAGCTGTTCCTTGCTCTCCCTGTGCACAGCCGTTCATGAGGCAGTCAGGAGGCATGGCGGGTTCTAGCCCTGGCCCACCACCTTGGCAGAGCCTCACAACAAGCCAGACCACCCCTCCTCACTCCACGGGCACCGCCATTTTCCACTTCTGGACTTCCCTATCGTCAGAACTCCACCCAGCAGACCAGCCCATCACAGCCCGGCTCGCGCGCGCCGCCGTGTTCATCAATAAATGCTTTATTTGGAGGTGTTTAAAAGAGTTTGCCTCCCGCTCGACAAGCCTGGCAAGCTTCTCGTGTTGTATATGATATGCCAAAATCCAGTAACAATTATATTAGGTCATTCCCATGACCTAATATAATGGTTTGAGGCTCTTTATGTTCCTGTAGGAAGCCGATGCCCCTGGCTCTACTGGCATGAGACAGGACATGGAGATATTACTGGTGCTCGCTCTAGCAAATAGATGACCAATGGGAAGATCGTGATCGGAACTATTCACCTGTTATACTTTTCTTCCATAAATAAAAATTCATAGAAAACAACAGGATGGTGTTTAACATATAGACATAACCAATAGGCAATGAAGTCTATCTTCTCATTACTTTCACATTTTCACAATAATTCTATTACTATTATTCTTCATCTGATAGATGAGATAGAAAAAACTATGGCCCAGGAATCACAGACACCTTTAAATAAAGTAGGACAGCAAAAAGGATCAAAGTCATTATGTGAACCTAGGCTGAAGCTTTAAGGAGAAATGGAGTAAGATGGAAGTTTGAACAAAGAAAGAAAAAGGTGACTCTTGAAGAGTCAGGTGTAGAAGTTGAGTAGATGAATGGGCCTGGAATTTAGGAATTTAGGAAATCAATTTGATGGCACAAACTGAGAAAATATTTGCCCAAAGATGGAGTAAAAATAAGATAACTGATGACAGATTATGGTCAATGCAAAAATACTAGCATGGACCAGGGAATTTTCTCAGAAGGCTGGAATATGCCTTGCACACACAAGTTAGATCCTGAGTTAGATGGGCCCCAAGTACTGCTGCGTATAGCTCTGGTGACTCCCAGAACCACTGAGTTCAAGCAGCACGGCACTGCCAGGCCTGAGCCCAGAACAGTCCTGGAATGACTGGCTGAGTGCTGGCAGCAGCAGCCTCTGAACGCCCTGAGTGTTGCTTGGGAAGTGCTCCCCTCACCACACACTGGCATTTGATATGTGTAGTGCACATAGCCCACACATCCCTTCACATCCCTATAACAGTGCCCAGCACATCCCTAGGTCCAAACGTGCTCCTAGGCCCCTCCGGCCCCAAGTGGGTGCTCTCCCATGGTAGCCACGTGGAAAGCCCCCTCCTCTCTTCTTTGTAAAATCCTGTCCCTTCCCACTCCATACTCTGTCCCCCAGTCCTGATTAGTGTTTAGTCCAATTCACCACAAACCTCAGAGGGGTTTTACAGTTCAGCACATGGAGTTCCTGGTCTGAGAACCGTTACACTATACACCTACACACCCATGCACCAGCACACTATACACTTACATACCTGCACACCAGCACACCAATACCCCTACATCATTGCCGTCTTTATTAGCCTCTCTAGAGGCTTGCAAAATCCTTCTGGGAGTGCTGTCTTTCCAATAAACCCCATTACAGCCTAATTCTCCTCTTAGACTCTGTTTCTTCCTTTCCATGATACCATGACAGCCCTTTAGCTACACACCTGTGCACCTGCATGCTTACACACATGTGCACCACAGCAAGTGTGAAGTATAAGTTTGTCAGAACTCAATGAAACAGTCAAACATAGAAGTGGAATGACAAGCTTATTACATCTCCATGGATCCAGGGACAGCAGTGAGTGGTGGGATTCCAACCCATTCAACAAATGATTCGAGGACTCAGGTTGCATATATGTTATAAAACTATATTCCCATGGAATAATAAACCCCCATGAATAGCTAAAGCAATCCTTGGGAAAAAGAAGATGGGAGGCATCACCTTTCCCAACTTCAAACTGTACTACAAAGCAGGAGAAATTCAACAGCATGGTATTGGAATAAAAACAGACCAGTAGATCTATGGAATAGAGATGAGTATCTTGACACCCATCTTCAAATACATGATCATTTAATCTTTGATAAAGGGGCAAAAAGTACAAAACGAAGCAAGGAAAACCTCTTCAATAAGCGGTGCTGGGAAAACTGGGAAGCTACATGTACAAAACTGAATTTGGACTCTGTCTAACATCATGCACAAAAAATAAGATCAAATTGGATTAAAGATCTCAATATCAGACATGAATCCATAAAGTACGTCAAAGAAAATATAGGGAAAACCCTCCACAACATTGAAGCTAAAAGCATCTTCAAAGATGAAACACCACTAACAAAGCAACTTGAAGCAAAGATAAACATATGGGACTACATGAAACTAAAAAGCTTCTTCACCTCAAAAGAAACAGTGACCAAGATACAAAGACAGTCAACAGATTGGGAAAGAATATTCACCCAATATCCATCTGATAAGGGGTTAATATCCAGGATATATCAGGCACTGGTAGAACTTTACAAGAAAAAAAACAGCCAACCCCATCAGAAAAATGGGGAGAAGAAATGAACAGAAACTTCGACAAGGAATAAATTTAAATGGCCAAAAGACATATGAAAAAATGCTCATCATCACTAATCATCAGAGAGATGCAAATCAAAACAACAATGAGATATCATTTCACACCACAGAGACTGGCTCATATCCAAAAGAGCAAGAACAACAAATGCTGGCGTGGATGTGGGGAAAAGGGGACTCTCATCCATTGTTGGTGGGAATGTTGATTGGTACGACCTTTGTGGAAAACAATATGGACATTTCTCCAAAGACTAGAAATTGAGCTCCCATTTGACCCAGCCATACCACTCCTGGGAATATCCTCTGGAAAGCCAAAGCACACAGCGGAAACACCATCTGCACTTTTATTTTCACAGCAGCACTATTCACAATAGCCAGAATCTGGAAACAACCAGAGTGCCCAAAAATGGATGACTGGATAAAGAAACTTTGGTACATCTACACAATGGAATACTACATAGCTGTCAGAAAAAAATGAAGTTATGAAATTTGCCTATAAATGGATGGACATGAAGAGGATCATGCTGAGTGAAATTAGCCAGAGGGAAAAAGGACAGATATAGAATTACTGCATTTATTTGCAGGATATTAAAAAAAAGCATGATGCCAATAACCAAGGCCAGATAAAACATGGATCAGGAGAACAGGAGGTCTTGTCAGTGGGTAGAACCTACTGCAAATGTGTGGGATTCAGAGAGTTGGGTAATACAGAGAAAGGAACAGTGTATTAATAATTATTGTCAATGATAATACCAGCGTAGAACTGAGCATTAAAAGTAGACAAAAGGATATACACGATAACCTCTAAATGTATTGCAAGCCACAATGTGTAAGAAGGAAGAGAGAGAGTGAGAGAGAGAGAGAGAGAGAGAGAGAGAGAGAAATGAAAATTGCCTGCCATAGACGTAGGCTGGGAGAGGGGGAATCAGGGGACATTGGTGGTGGGAAATGGCACTGGTGGAGGGATGGGTGCTGGCACACTGTATTACTGAAACCCAAATACAAACACTTTTGTAACTGTATATCTCACGGTGGTATAATAAAAAATTTAAAAAACAAACTACATTCCAGGGGTTGGAGTGATACTACAGCGGGTAGGGCTTTTGCCTTGCACACAGTCAATTGGGTTCAATCCCCAGCATCCCATATTGTCCCCTGAGCACCTCCAGGAGTAATTTCTGAATGCAGAGCCAGGAGTAACCTTGAGCAAAGCCAGTTGTGACCCAAAAAGGGGGGAGGGGACCTACCTTCCAAAATGTAATTAAGATCATGCAAGACTAACTAGTTTTTAGTTTATATTTAAAACAAGATATGGTTTACAGACATACATCAATAAGGCTTAAATTCAGTTCCAGCCACACCTGTCATGTGAGCAAATTTCCTCTACATAACTGAGGGTCAAGGTATTTTTTTTTTACCATCCCTTATTGGCAAAGGTGGTTGTAAATCCCAGGGTCCCTTAGGGCTTCACCCCGCGTCTCTTGGGGATTTACACCTACAGCACAGATGATTGCTCTTAAATTTTAGGGTCTGACTCACTCTCACAGACTTTTCACAGTCCTTCCTTGGTCCAACAGTATATGGGTGATGTTTACTTAAACTACATAATATTATAGCAGATAATAAACTTAAACTATATAATATATAATATTTATAACAAATACACAGGTACAAAGCACAAATACATAGAGCATGTGTGAAGGGACTGTCCTCTGTCAGCTAAGCCCCTTAATGCTCCCGCTCTGATTGCTGAGGTCCCTAGTGGAAGCCCAAAGTTCAACTTCTGAACTCAGGAAGCTCCAGGTGATGCCGCCAGAGCCTTCTGCATGTGAGCCCAGTGAGAGGCTGCCAGCCTGTCCCACTCCTGGCACCACAAAACATGCTGGCCATGAGCCCCAGAGACTGCCCTGCCAGGCTGCAGAAACCCAAGCCTTTGGGAATTTATGACTGGGCTCTCTCTGGGGTTCTGGGAAATGCTCCTTTTTTCTTCTTAATTTTTAGTATAACACCGTGAGACATACAATTACAAAGATGTTCTCAATTGGGCCTCTGTCATACAGTGTTCCAACACCCATTCCTCCAACAGTGCCCCATTCCCATCACCTATGTCCAAACACTCCCTCCCACCCAACCCCAGCCTGTCCCTATTGCAGGCACCTTTTCTTTCTCTTTCTTTCTCTCTTCTCTTACACTTTGTGACTTGCCCTACAGATATTAACGGTTTATTCAATAGTGAGTTCTAGTGTGACATTATAATTCCCATACCCCATCAACCTCCCCAATTTGTTGTAACTAGAATGATCATTACAGTGTATAAATGTGAAAGATCCTGGGAAGGACCTGGTCCTAACTTCCATTATTGTCTAAGTATGTCGTGCTGCCGCAGAGCAGCTGCACACTGGCCTAGCTGTGGGTCTGGCGTGTCTCTCGTCCGGTGTTGCTGGCTGTGGAGCTGGCGCAACCATGCCCGCCGACATGGAGGTGGAGGAATGGGAGGAGGAGCCAAATCCCTGCTCCAAGTCTGGCCAGTGCGGTCCCCCCGCCCCCCCAAACACACACACACACACACACACACACACACACACACACACACACAGAGGTCTGGAGTGTCTCTCATCCAGTGTTGCTGGCTGTGTAGGCTCTGGGAAATGCTCCTTAATGTGAAGTCCAAGGCAAAGCATATGGAAGGGAGAAGCAGGGGCAGTCCACAAACCCTATCTCCCTCTCCCCTCTCCCGGACAGGACAGGTTTGCAGAGCACATTTCCCTGGTGTTGAAATCCTGGGTGATTTAAGGACTATACCTAGTGTGCCTGCATCCCCGTGAACTACTTGTCACCAGGCAGATTCTGAGGCCCGGCATCCCCCATCTAGGCTGCGCCCACAGCCAGCCACCTCACCTGCCTGCAAATCTGAGGTAGCACCTGCCGGAAAGAGCCACCAAGGTTTCTTGGTGACTGTAGAAGCTCTGTCCAAGGCAGAACAGCCACAAGGGGGACCAGCAGGCGCCCAGGCTGAGTGCTCTCTCCACCTGCATTTGAGTTGAGCTCTGGCTAATTGACTCACTGCCTACGGAATTTGACCTCTGGCTAAATTACCTCTCAATTTTCTAGGTTCTTCAGTTCCTGGTCCAAATGCTGAGAGCTGCAAGATACATTAAGGATAGAGTAATATTTCTCCCCCACTGTACCCAGGAGCTGAATTTGCCAGTGCTTTTTTTGAGGGGGAGTTGTTTGAGGGGTGGGAGGCCACACTCGGCTGTTCTCGGGGCTTATTTTTTGTTTCGGAGCTCACGGATCATTTCTGGTGGAGCTCCTGGGACAACATGGGGTGCCAGAAAATGAACCCCAGTTGGCTGCAAGCAAAGCAAGCGCCCCCACCAGTTGTTCTATCTCTTCAGGCCCCAATCTTTCTGCTTTGTTTTAACTTTTAGTTGAAGTAACATTGTGTTGAAATAAAATAATACAACTAAACACTGGCATAGCTGCAATTAAGCAATAAATAAAAGGAATTCAGATCAGAAAAGTGAAACTATCATCATTTGCAGATTACACGATAATAAATGGAGAAAACCCTAAAGACACTATTAAAAACCTATTAGAAACAGTGAGTACAGCAAAGTAGTTGTAGTAGTCGTCACAAAATGAATATACAAAAATCTGTTGCATTTCGATATGCAAATAAATGAGGAGAAGAAATTAGAGAAGCCATCTCATTTAAAACAGCATCTGAAAAAGTGAAATTCCAAGGCCGGAGCAATAGTCTAGAGGGCACTTGCCTTGAATGCAGCCAACCCAGGAACAATCCCTGGCAACCCATATGGTCCCCCCATCTGCCCTCTCACCTGTCACCTGGAATGAAACTTGAGCTCAGGCCATTTGTTAGCCCTGAGCATTGTGGGGCCCCAAAACAAACAAAAAAAAGTAAAAACCAAGTAATAAAACTAGCAATGAAAGTGAAAGCTCTGTATAAAAAATAACTAGGAGGCGCATATGTTGCCTGGGCCCATGGGCTGACTGTGCCATGTGGCCGAGCACATGTGTCCCCTGCATCTCCCCTCTTGAGATGTGTTCTCTCTCTCTCTTTCTTTTTTTCTTTTTGGGTCACACCAGCCATGCTCAGGGGTTACTCCTGGCTGCCTCAGGAATTACTCCTCGGTGCTCGGAGACCATATGGGATGCCAGGGATTGAACCCAGGCCGGCTGGGCCGCGCGAAGCAACGCCCTACCCGCTGGGCTATCGTTCCAGCCCCTCTCTCTGTTTATCTCTCTCTCTCACTCTCTCCCTCCCTCCCTCCCTCTCTTTTTCCCTCCTTCCTCTTCCTAAAATCCCCGAAAGAAAATCTATTTTTGCTTCAAAATGAAAAGAATAGACAAGTAAGACAGTTAAAAGGCAGAACAAGATATTAAGAGGTAAAGAAGTTCCACGTATGTGGATAGAGAGAAATGTCGACAGTTCAAGTCCCTGTTCCCAGGACTGGAGCAATAGTGCAGCAGGTAAGGGACGTGCCTTGCCCGTGGCCCAGATACCAACCTGGGTTAAATCCCTGGTACTGCATATGGTCCCCTGAGCACCACCAGGCGTGCCCCTGAACTCAGAGTTAGGGTGTAAGCCCTGATCATCTCCAGTGTAGTTCCACTCAAAAAACAAAAATCAAGATCAAAAAAAAATTTTTTAAATCCCTATTCCCCCCAAAAAATAGTATCCTAGGTTTAATTTGACTACAATAAAAAATTCAATGACATTTTATTTTTTTTTTTTTTTTTGCTTTTTGGGTCACACCGCGTGCTCAGGGGTTTCTCCTGGCTCTGCTCAGGAATACTCCTGGCGGTGCTTGGGGACCATATGGGATCCGGGGATCCAGGCAGGCCAGCCGCGTCAGGCAATGCCCTACCCGCTGGGCTATGCTCCGCCCTCAATGACATTTTAAAAATTACTAATATTTGGGCTGGAGAACATGCTTTGCATGTGCTGAGACTAAGTCAAACCTGGTAAAACATTGGTCCTGCCTGTTCCAGGCACTGCAGAGCATTAGTAGATCAAGACCCTCAGGCCCTCCAAGACAAAACCACCTAGGCTGTTCAGCCCTCGAGCCTCTGAGCACTGCTTGGGAAATCCCATCCTCACAAATACTAAGGTTCATATGCAATTATAATTGTTATATTGTAACAATTAAATAGTTACAATAATCCAGAGGATGAAAAGAAAACAGACGCATCAAATGACCTGACTTGAGGGAGCATAACTAATCTGTACTGTACAAAATCAAAGTAGAAACATGTGATCTGGAAATAGAGTCAGCCATAAGATCCCCAGATGGTCCCCCAGGAATGATCCCCGAGCACGAAGCTAGAAGTAAGCCTTGAGCACAGCCAGTTATGGTCCCCAAACTCCACCCCCAAGAAAGAAATAAGGAAAAAAGAAAGAAAAAGAGACACATGTATCAATGGAATAGGAACTGAAAGCTCAGAAATAAGTCCACACGTTTATCAAAATTTATAACTAAAGATTGAAGACCATACACAGGTGAAAGTTTAGGCTCTTCAACAAATGGTCGAACAGCCACCTGCTGACGAGGTAAACAAGCACTTGTTAGCATGTGATCGACCACAGCTTGAAGTCCCTATCACCACACTGGTTTCCCAAGCACTGCCAGGGATCACTCTTGCGCACATAGCCAGGAAGAGCACGGAGCACTGCTGGCTATAACCTCCTCCCCTAAAAAAAAGTATTTTTGAACAGTTACATACAGAAAAATAAAGTTGTACTATAGACAGTTCCCCAACTGTCCCCAACCCCATACACTGAATTGATTCAATGTGGATTAAAATACTGAATGCAAGACCCCAAACCATAAAGTACACAAAGGATAATCAAGATGAAAAGTTTCATGGCATTAGCATTAGAAATGTTTTGGGAGAGTTGAACCCAATAGTAAAGGAAATGAAAGTAAAAATAGGCAACCAAGAAATTAAATTGCAGAGCTTGGATATAGCAAAAGAATTTCAGATGAACTGAACTAAAAGCTTACTGAATGGGAGAAGATACATGTACATTATACATCAGAAAGAGGTTTAATATCCAATGTATAAATAATTCATTAAATTCAACAATAAAAAGAACCCAAACAACCCAATCAAGCAATGGACAGATTTGAATAGACATTTCTTCAAAGAGGGCATAACAATACCCCATCAGTAAATGAAAAATATCCCTCATCATCATTCATAAGGAAAATGAAATTTAAGACAAAAAATGAGATGCCACCGCACAGCTATAAAATAGGCTTATAAAAGCAATAATAACATCTAGTGTTGGAGAGAGTGTGAGAAACTGTAGTGTGTACTACTGGGAGGAATGTTCTTTGGTGCAAACAATTTGGAAAAACTGTTAATAGATCTCTTATAAAGCAAAAGATAGCGCTGCCACGTGGTTTTACTTTGGGGTATTCACCTAAAAAATAAGAAAACATTGACACACAACATTATATGTACCCCAGTTTTTATTGCAGCGTTATTTCATTGTATTTCATTATATTAACTGCAGCAGTAACAGATGGAAGCAACTGAAGTACCCGTGATAGAGGACTGAACAGAGTGGACTATGGCTCACTTACTTATACAATGGACTACTCAGTCACTTTTTTTATGGATAAAATTTGACCTTTCACAAAGGAATGGAAGGAGCTTGAGGGAATCGTGGAAAGCAGTCAGAAGGTTGCAGTAAGAGGACTATCACGTGGCAGAGCTACAGGTGGTCCCACGCTTCTATCTTAAAAGGAAAAACATGGACTGGGTGTGCTAGAATAGCTAGTCAGAAAGGAATAATTAAAGTTCAGAGTGGATGGCTTGTGACACGTGGGAGGTGCTGACCAGAGATACATGAAGCACTGTTGAATAGCCCTTAGGGTATATCTGAGGACAAAGAAGGTAAACGTGCAAAATTGTATAGTTCCCTCTCAAAGCATAGCACGCAGGAAGCAAGAATTGAAAGCACAGATGTCAGACTATTTGCTGTTCAACACAATCCTGATGGAAAGCTCTTTGCACATGGGAAACAGATATCTTACCTAAGTGATGCAGCTAGTAAAAGGCAATGTGAAGGTGTGATCTCAAGACCTTTGCTGTGTCCACACTTCTATGCGCATTCACCTTATTAATCTACACCAATGATTTTCAGTAAGAGTGCTCAGCCTGCGTGGAAGATAAATATTTACCTGACACCAGGGATTTTAATAATTGTGTGTTACCAGAGGCTGCCTCTAAGGACAATGGAAAGGCCACCTATTTTATAAGGGGGGTGTGTGTGTGTGTGTGTGTGTGTGTGTGTGTGTGTGCTTTAATTCTTTTGTGCAAAATACATCTAATGTAATGGATCTTGCTTTGCTTTTCTTTCACATGGGGTGCCTTTTGTTCAGATTTTATAGGGCATTAACCATTTTCCCTTTATTTGTAAAGAATAAAGAGAAACTTTCTTTGGGTTTTAATCATCATTTTGTGTTTAACTCCCAACCTAATGGATTATGAGTGCTTTTGTCTCCCAAATCCCATTCCATCTGATTCATTTTTAAATGGATTTTTAATTAGAAAAAGAAGATAGACTATATTGTACTTTTTTAAATAGAATTTTATAAAAGAATTGATGACTTCTTTAAGAATCAAATTTTCAGTCAATGTACCTTTGGCCATAATGGCCTCTGACTAGTGGTGTATAATTGATCAGGAGATGGTATGTTTGCTATTACAATAAGTAATTGACAAATCTCTGTTCTCTTGCTTATCTGTTGCCCATATCACAGGGAGTAAGTAAATCACCCAGTGACTATCTCCCATTGTTGATTCAAGGACCCAAGATTTCCCAGTGTACCATTTATAACACTTCCTCTATAGTTTTCATAGAATGAAATAACATGGAGGACCATACATATGCATTTTTGACTACATATATCTATGAAATACAAAAAATTATATCCAAGTTTCACTATTCCAAACCTAATAATATGCTCCCTGTCTAAGTGCACAGGATACCTGAAAATATATTCCTCCTGTTTGCCCAGGAAAAATATGTAGCATTGATGTGGTGTCTAGTTCATCTTATTTACAGTAGACTTACTATGCTACTTTTAAATTACAATAAACATGAGCTAAATTTAAAATTATACAAAATTCACTTGACTTGTTGCACACAATTACTCAGATGATTACATAAGTAATTATATGCAACAAGTGGAATGAATGATTTAAACAACTTGGTTTCCATCATCTGTTTTACATAAAAATTATTACATTATATCTGTTCAACATTACCAGATTGGACAAGAAAACCAGAGCTGAAAGTAAACTAATGTTTACTAGGATTTAAATTCAGGAATAAAAATCAAAGATCATGAAATCTTCAAGTCCATTAAGAAATACAGTTTAGATGTTCCCAATGCATTTGAGATTCCAAGAGCTTTGCATGGAATCACAAACATTAGATGGGTTTTCCTGTTTAAATATCACCCGCATTTTAAGCATCCCTTTTAGGAATATTAGGGGTTCCTATAGCTTCAAACACACTCTCCTCATGTCCTTTGCTTAGTTGCATCTCGTGACTCAAGTCCCAACTAAAAAAGAGCCTCCCTAGGAGTAATCTTTTCTTACTTTTTCTAAAGTGGCTAATTATATGGTATTTGCATCCACCAACATTCTTTTTTCCTATTTTCTATTGAGATGTAATTTTCAAGTAAGAAAGTACTCCATGGTGGTGGGAAGGGGGGAATGGTTCCTTCTCTCCTGATGAAATCTGGGTTGGTGCAAGTCTCAGTCACTCACTCCCTCTTTATCCTGGGCTTCTGACAGTTGGCTAGCATTCTGTTTACTATGGATGAATAAAAGGTTTTATAAATTACCATGTAGACATATTTAATATGGAACCTGAAAACAGTAATTTTCAATAAATATACTGCATAATGTACTCCATGTCCATCCATTTATAGGCAAATTTTATAGCTTCATTTTTCCTAACAGCTGCATAGTATTCCATTGGTAGATGTACCAAAGCTTCTTTATCCAGTCATCGATTCTCAGGCACTCTGGTTGCTTCCAGATTCTGGCTATTGTGAATAATGCTGCTATGAACATAAAAGTAGGGATGGAGAAGATTATGTTGAGTGAAATTAGCCAGAAGGAGAGAGACAGATATAGAATGACTGCATTTATTTGCATGGCATAAATATATATGTACATATTATGATACCAATATCCAAGGTCAAGTGAAACATATATCAGGAGGTCTTGTCAAAGGTGGAAATTATCACAAACGTGTGGGAGTCAGAGGCTAGGTAAGACAGAAAATGGAACAATGTGCTAACAATTGTCGAGGGTACTAATGCCAACCTAGAACTGAGCATTAAATAGAGGCAAAAAAATACACATGACAACCCTTTAATGTATGTTCTGTAATCCATAGTCTGGAAGGAAAGGAAAAGAGAAAGAGAGAAAGGGAAAGAAATAAAGAACCTGCCATGGAGGAGGGCTGGGGAGGGGGGGTGGGAATCAGGGACTTTGGTGGTTGGAGATGGGCACTGGTGGAGGGATGGGTGCTGGATCACTGTATGACCAAAACCCAAATATGAACTTTTTAATTGTATATCTTTGTAATTGTAAAAAAATTTTAAAAACTTAAAGAGAGAAGGAAAAGAAAAACTCTTTATCAATGGCATTTCAGACTTTTCCATGTAGCAGACTTACTGCATTTTGTTAAGTTTAATTTTAGTAGATATTTGACTTTTTTCCCTCATTGTTGTGCGTAGACTTTTGGGTTAAAACAGTCATTTTTAACCAAAAAAATACTTGTTAAATATATTATTGTAAGTAGACTTTTTGTTCTGATATAGAAAAATGCATTCAAGGGGCCAGAGATATAGTACAGCTGGTAGGGCAATTGCCTTGCACACAACCAAGCCAGGTTCAATCACCCACACTACATATGGTTCTCTGAGTACTGCCAGGAGCGATCCCTGAGCCCACAGCCAGCAACAAACTCTGAGTACTGCCAAGTGTAACCCCAAAAATAGAAATTAAAAAAAAATAAAGCACCAAAAAAAATCAATAAATATACTGTAATTATCAATTCAAAAGTCAAAGTTTTTTTGTAATTATCAATTCAAAAGTCAAACTTTAACCATTTGTCTGACACTCCAGGATTTTCTACTACACACATGGGCTAAAATATTCACTATCAGTTTTAAGTCCTATTTACAAAGGTCTGTTAAATAATGAGTTTTGCGTCATTAACATGATTGCTTATTTTTGGGGGGTCACAGCCAGCAATGCTTGGGGTTACTTCTGACTCACCACTCAGAAATTACTCTTGGCAGTGCTCAGGTTACCATTTGGGATGCCAGGGATCAAACCTGGGTCAGCCATATGCAAGGCAAATGCCCTACCCTCTGCGTTCTGGCCCCACATGTTTGCTTATTAGCAACAAATATGACCACACAGTTCTTTGTAGGTTTTATGTCCTACCTCAACCTTAGCACCCATGTTAAAACTACAAATGCTCTTTGATTGATCCTCAACTTGTTTTCTAATTCTGAGTGACCATTTCTGTAAATAAAATTTATAAGGCTAATGGTTTGTTGCCAAACATCAAACTAGGTGTTTAAAGAATTTTTGTAAGTTCTTTTTATGGTAATTTTAAAGAAACTGTGAAGATGTGAAGGCTCAGAAAATCTAACTTCCTAATTCAGAAAATTAACAGGGTGTTGAGCAGTTGGGATGTAAGCCCAGATCTACATCTGGAAGCATATTTTTTTGATCTATGAGTATACACTGTCTTTGCATTCTTGCATCTAGTACTCACAAGGCTGAATGCTTTTTAAGCTATTGATGTAAGTCTGACACAGCAATTATCCACACCCACAGTTCTCCACATTTGGACAAGCATAAAGACAAATGCAGAGGCAGTGAATGATTTCTCTTCCTTTCCTCCTTTCATTTTCTTCTCAGGAAAGTTTTGTTTTAACATTATTAGGTAAGCACATATAGTTGTGTGTGTGCCTATGTGTATTTAAGACTTTAAGAGTTGTAATACAATCCAAGTTCTTCTGTTTTAAATGTTAAAAGAAACCGTCTAAAGGAAAAGAACAATTTTCCATTTTCCTCTTGCATCAGAGTTCCACGTTAGCGGTCCTATTATCAAAGCATCATTCTCTATCTTACCTAACCTCTGACCCACACACACTTGTAGTAGAGTCCAACTATTGACAGGTTCTCCTGGTCCCTGTTTTGCCAGATAGAGAAAGACTAGTGTTCTAATAATTGTTGGAAATGGTAACTCCAGACTATAACTGAGCATAGAACATAGGCAAAGGGATATACATGATAACCCTTAAATGTATGTATTGCAAGCCACAATGAGGAGAAGAAGAAGCCCGCTCAATCAAATCAATGGATCTATGGGAAGACAGTGACAGTGATACAGTGAAAACCACATTCATGTCCCTTGGAAAAGCCCTGGGTGAGGATTCTTTGAGTTGTCAAGCATTCACTTTCCTCAATATTCTCTCCCTTCTTAGCAACAGTCTCTCCTATAAAGTGATTGGACTCATAGACCACAGAATGAGGTTGTAGGATAGCACCAGTTAACATGATTTCGGATTGATATGTTTAAAGTAACTCTGTGTGTTTTTATTACACATCATTACATACTGACAGGATTAAAATGGACTGACTGAAATGACAATAACTGTAGTGTTATAAGCACAGACATTTTGAATTCTTTGCTTTTAGAGATTTGCAATAACTTCTTAGAATACAAGCTAATATGTCTTTGCTCAGTCACAAGACTGGGTATTCCATGTGCTACTAGTACAACTTATTAAATTTATTAAAGCTAGATTTCATTAGCACATTGCCTGTGGGTTCCCTGTAGAAGAACAATGCTTAAAATGGGGTCTAAGAACAAAACTAGACTTCTGTCTTGCAAATGTTGCAATGGACTAGTGAGTGACCTGAAAACAGGTGTGTGAATGGCGCATATCTAAAGCAATACAGTGCGGTGCTAGATGTGACTCTTGTATCTGGCACTTTACTTTTATGTGAATTTGGGAAAGTAATTCAAACTTGCTGAGCCTCTGATGTACCCTCCACAGAGGAGGCAAAGGATGGTTTCCCTTGATCTTACTCTTGGTCACCCAAGCTGCTTGGGTAAAGAACTGCTAGGAGATCTAACATGAGTGGAGGCTTTAAATGAGCTGCAGGCTTGGCTTGGCCTCTTGCTCTTCTGCCATCTGTCCTGAGGACATGTGTCAGGAGGCGGCAGATGTAAGGTGAATGAACAAACGGGTAGAATCGTTCTGAACCCGACATGTGGCCTAGAGCCAAGCTCAGCAGAGCGTCGGGAGATGAGCAGATTCTTGAACACGAAAGATCTATGGTGTGCCGTGAGCCCTAGTTTCTTGAAATGTTGGTTGCAGATTCATATGGAGTCACGTAACTGAATGTGAGAAAGCTTTAAAATTTTTTTTTCTGTCTTAAAATAAATTTCTTTGTGATTTATTATCAGTAGCTATTTTTTTTCTATGTCTAGTTTATATACATATATATCTAGGGTTACATAAAAATTTTCCTAGGCATTTTTAGTGGGATAGTTAGGAGACAAAGGTTAAGAACCTTAGCTGCTGATATCTTGAAGTTGGTAATTATATATAAAAAAATAAGTGATGAGTATAACATGCATCAGTGTTTTTTTTTTTTTTTGCTTTTTTTTGGGTCACACCTAGCAGTGCTCAGGGTTACTCCTGGCTCTTCACTCAGGAATTACACCTGGTGGTGCTCGGGGACCATATGGGATGCCGGGGATCGAACCTGGGTCGGACACTTGCAAGGCAAACGCCCTACCTGCTGTGCTATCGCCTCCGGCCCCACAAAGTGTTTTTTTTTAAGAAAACATTTTTTAAATCAATAGAAGGTATTGGTTTTCTCTTGTTCTTCAGTAGTTTTCTGATGCATATATATTTAGAAAGTGAAATTTATTTTACTGCCTTTGTTAGTATCAATGAGAAGCATGCTGTCTGATTTACCTAAAATAAGAATGTGCAAAGTAGATAGTTATGTTGATTGTGCCCCAAACATTGTTGAAGCAAAAATAGCAAAGAATATTTTAAAAAACTTCTGAAAATCTATATCTGGATCATTAAAATATTACATATAAATAATATCTTAACTTAGGGACTGTCTACTATCTTGAAGATTTTATATAAACATAGGTGCTGTATTAATCTCTCTGGGTGGGTTTTCTTTGACTATTTTAAATGTTTAATGAAAGCAAAAAAAAAACAAATATTAATAATTTTTGTCTGGACACAGTGCTTTGGTTTGTATAATTCTTTTAAACTAAAAATCTTACCATGTATGTAAGTTTCTCAGTATGTATCAACCAAAACCCAAGGAAAGTGTGCCATTTATTCCCCCGTTTTACTCTTTCTCTTGCTATTATCATGCACACTAATAAAACATTAGGAGAATTTTTCCAAGCAGGAAAAGACAAAACATCCCAAAAAGGTCAAAAAATCAATGATCTCTTTATAGATGGGACTCGTGGGAAACCCACATAACTTTGTACTTAGCCAGGGTCTCTGACTTCTTCTTAAAGACTTGGTTTTTGATGATATAAATCAATAATTTCTTTAAGGCAGGTCATCTAGGGAGCAAGGAATGCTACCTTTGAAATACTAAATAATCTCTGCCAGTGTCATGGTGTGGGGATGGGGGGGAACTCCTAAATATTTGTGTGTGTGTGGGGGGGAGAACTATGCATTGTTTTTTAATGGGAAAGAATTACATTTCAAGAATAATGATTTTCACTGCAAGACACATTACCATATCCAGATTGGCAAGTGGTAGTAAATAGCAGCTTTTATGAGCCTGCTGATTGAAGGAAATCTTGATAAATACATTGTTAGTCTATAATATAAGGGAAAATATCTTTATACATTTTGACCATTGGTTTTTATTCTAAGCAAATTGTCTTTGGTGTTGTGAAGGTTGTTACTTTTGTGAGTCTTCATTGTAATATCATTTATTTGTAAATAACCAAAAGTACAACCATAGCAAATGGGCTAAGTGATATGTATAAGTTCATAAATAAGAACACTATACTCCAAGTGATAATGATTTTTGAAGAAATGATTTAATGAAACAGAATGACATTTAAGACATAGTAAAGCAGTGGGTGATAAAGTATGTTGCCTACTAAGCATACAACTATCTCCTTTTTTAAAAAGTATAATTAGACATGACAAGGACTGAAAAGATAGAAAAAATATTAACAGAGGTTATCGCCAGCTGTGGGATTATGAATGATTTTCATTTCCTGCCTTGTGCTCCTATTTTGCTTCTCCTCAAATGCTTTACAATGAGTATGTATATTTTATAATTAGATTGCATAATAAGTGCTATTTTTTAAAAAGTATTCCATAAAGAAGATTTCTAAACTCAGCACTCTTGACATTAGGATTGGGTAATTCTTTGTTTTGGGGCACTCTCTATATTGTACCATATGGGGCATCTTGTATCAAAGCAGAACATGGTCCCTTGAATGAGGACCTTTATTGTTGTGTTGTTAAGGAACAACACTTTGGCATTAGAATACTTAGGCATTTAGATCTTCCACTATCTGTCTCCAGTAGAAATTCCAAGCAGCAGGACTATCAAATGAAAAACCCCAACCTCTCCCATCTTCTACAATACTGTGTCTTCCAGCTCCCTTATCCATAGAAATGCACGTAAGCCACAACAAAGTTGACAGAACCCTTTTTACTACACTAAAAACCATAATAAAAGGTAATCAACGTGGTTCAGAGCAATAGTACAGTGGGTAGGATGGTTGCCTTCCATGTGGCCAACCCAGATGCGCGCCACAGCACCCCACATGGTTCCCCAGGCAGAAGTAATTCCTGAGTATCATTACTGGATGTGACCAAAAAAAAAATATATAGTCAAACTTTTATGGTTAATTATGTTTTAATGGGTGGAAATAAGGGATTGGCCATTCCAGGTACACTGTCTACCTTTTGGATCAATATTTTCTTCCTCCATTACATATGGCATATAGGAGCTATAAGAACTGGTCCAGGAGATAGCCCACAGGGTTGGAGCACATGCTTATCATATTGCCTCCATTCTACCCCCAAAAAGAACTCATACCCTAGGACTACCTGGGGGGCATTCTGTTCTCCAACTACCTGTTCCCATTACCGTGTTATAATCTCTTGTCCTTGAAATCTCTGGTGGTTGAGAGGATGGGAGTACTAAAAAATATATATATTTTGTGATTTGCTTTTAGAGCCTATTCGTGCCCCAGCAGCAGCTCAGCCTCTGCTCATTTCAGGATTACCAAACAGTGTCCCACACACAGCATCACTATGATGACTCCTAAAAATGTTTTCAAGCAGTAGTAAATGTCTAGTGTTAGAGAGGGGTGCAAAGGCATCCCTAGATGAAAATAACTATTTCAACTAATATGAATGAAATTCAAATTTCCTTGAAGATTTCATCTAAAATATGTAGCTGTGTCTAATGATTATTAATTTCTAATGTTCGGCTTGGTATAAAATCAAGGTCCAAAACGAGGGGTTATGCTGTCTTGTACCTTCCATCTCCTTGATGAATCTGGGAAGGGAGACTTCCCTAGGCAGAGGTAAGACTTTGTAGATCAAATCTCTTGCCCACACTGGTTCACCCCAAAGACTGCATGATTTGGTGAGTTGATGTGTTCACCAAAGGCAGTCTGGAGGGTAGGGGCCGTAAGAAAGCAGTTTGGATCACTCAAATGTCCAAATAGCTAGTCTTTTCACCTTGAGTTTTTTTGATTCCCTTTAGATGCAGCTCATGTCACATGAACATCAGGTTACTTGTTCAAGATTACACAGCTAGACCTAAGTTCTGATTCTGACATATCCACCTGACTTTGCTATTAACTAACAGGTTATGTTCTCCATCTTTATCTCATATGAAAAAGTCACACAATAAATGATGCAATGCCCAACACTCAGGGATGTGTACATAGAATTCTCCTTGGAAATGTTCAAAACATTAAAGAAATATTAAGAAGTATATCGTGGTTTATACTATGTTTGTACTAAGTAATGGTATTAAGGGTACCATTTTAATTTTGAATTTTTTTGCTTTTTTTTTGAGGCCACACCTGCAATGCTCAGGGGTTACTCCGGGCTCTGCACTCAGGAATTAGTCCTGGCAGCACTCAGGGAACATATGGGATGCCAGGGATTGAACCCCAGGTTGGCCAAGAGTGCAAGGCAAATGCCCTACCCGCTGTGCTACCGCTCTGGGCCCAATTTTGAATTTCTGATAGAGGCATTTTACCTCTAAAACCAGGAAAACAGGTAGAAAACCATGTGACCGCACACAGAATCAGGAAGTCAGATAAGAAATCAGTATTGACTGAGTGACAATTACTGTTCCAAGTAACTTCACCTTCTTTATTTAATTTTAGAAACAAATGTCTAAATCGGAAAAAAAAATCCCTCTATTAAACCTGTATAATAGGAAACTAGAACTTGAAATACACAATTTGTATTAGTTAATGAAAAGCAGTGAGTGGTGGATGGACGCTGAGATTTCAAAAACTAGACATTGTGAAGGGGATGGGGAGGAGGGGGGAGAGAGAGGGAAAAGAAAAGTGCCTCCCATAGGGGGGGGGGGGGTGGATGGCTGGGGGGACTGGGGACATTGGTGGTGGCAAACGTGGTGTGCACTGGTGAAGGAATAGATGTTGTGTCATTGTATGACTGAAATCCAATGATAAACAACTCAGTAACTCTATATCTCATCTCATTCTGATTCAATTAAAAACAAACAAAACTAGACATTGTGAGGAAACACTACTGTTAGAACTCATTTCTGCTCCAGAAATCTATTCATAAGTTTTGCCAATCAAGCTGGTGCTATTACAAATGAGTAAACATCAGATTCAATCAAATTATAGCTATAATATCTCCTTACATTTGAAGACTATAAAATGGTACTTTATGCCTGCACATTTTTATCCTTAAAAGTAATACTACGCTTTACTCAGGGCAATTTAGCCTCCAGAATTCCAGTGCTTATTCTTAATAGACAGCTAGGAACGGGGCAGACTCTTGACATTCATACCCTTCTGCACTTCATTTCCCTTTGCGATTGCCATCGGTCAGAGGACGCTCCAGTAGGGTATGTTACACCCCAGGGCTTGCTACTTATCTAAGGTGGTATAACAAATCTCCCCAAACAGTGAACTGCTTTTACTTGGCTACTTATCACTAAAAAAAATCTCACAGGCATTACTTTTTATAGACCAGGAGGAAATTTTAAGGTAGGTTTCCAGACCTTGATAAATGGAGCAAAACATTCTTGGAATGAGAAACAGAGGAAAATCGTACAGGTGTGACAATGGAAAGCTAATTTAAGAAGTAGCTTTCCTCTAGCAAAGCTTCTCGCTCTCATTCCCAGGCTTTTCTGTGGGGATCTCATTGTCTGGATGACCACCCACCTTCCTTCTGCTGGGCGGCAGCTTCCCATCAGCAAGATTCTGCCCTTGAAACTTGCTGTTCGTTCTCCGACTCAGCTCCCTCACTTGGGTGGGCTGTTTGAACTCTGAACCCTGGTCTTATCTTTTTTTTTTTTTTTTTTTTAGAACTTTTGTATGATCTCTGTTTTTTATTTTTATTTTTTTTTTTTTTTTTTTTTTTTGCTTTTGGGTCACACCCGGCAACACTCAGAGGTTACTCCGCCGCACTCAGAAATCACTCCTGGCAGTGCCTCGGGGACCATATGGGATGCCGGGGATCAAACCCAGGCCAGCACAGGCCGGGCCACGTGCAAGGCAAACGCCCTACCCGCTGGGCTATCGCTCCGGCCCCGACCCTGGTCTTATCTTGTATAATTCCCTAGTGGAATTGCTGGTAACTTTGCTTTCCAAAGTAAAGGGAAGAAAGATAACTTGTTTGTCTTGTTTTCCAATATTTTTTACAGTACATGACAAAATGCTAAGTTTTGAATATAGATATGCAGGTGATTGTAATATATATATCCTAATCCACTTCTTCTAGCTTTCTGCATTAATTCAATTTTGGGGTTTAGGACAGCACCCACAAGACCTAGTTGGTGAAAGTACAATTATTCAATAGACTCTGATTTCTATAGTCTATTGAATAGAATAATCAACAGTAAACAACTGATTGATTATTTTTAGTCTCACAGCAGACTCCACTAATACCTGCCTGAATTCCTAATATGTCAGTAGTTACCTGGCTAAGAATGCATCACCAAGTAATTGCAGGATCTCGCCCATAGCAGCAGGAGGACCTTAATGTGCTTACCATGTTTGCATCAAAGAATACCATTGGCACAGCAAATCACATGACCCAAACCCAGGTCATAGTTACAATGAGTGGTGAGTTAATTACATGATCTTACTGCATAATCATCACAGATTTTATGCCAAATTATTTTCCAAAAAATGTGAGGTGTGACCTTATGTGGAACATTTTTAAGAATGTGCCTATGTTATTTTAAAAACCGGGTTCCAGGAGTTTGCAAGAGCAATAATCATACATGAAATAAGGTCGATGTCAACACTTCAGCCTCCTTATCCTCTGTATCTCTAAATCCTCTATTGTTACATCTTTTCTCCAAGTACCCCCCATGCCTGTCCACAGGAGAACCTTCTTTTCTATATTAATAACAAATATAATTATGGTTGTGCTCATGAATACAATGACTTACTCTTGTGGGCAAGTCATGGCAGAGAGGGGAGGAAATAAGATTATGTGGCAGCTTGCTAAATACCTCACATATCTACTCAGTCATTTTCCAGGAACAGAAAGAACCCACTTGGCAAACATTTTAAATAACTTTTAAAAAAGAAAAATAGACATGGCTTGAAATATGTTGATATCCTCAGTCCCTGTTTTGTGCTTCAGGCTCTTTGCTCTTAACCCCTGATTAAATAAACTGGTGACAATAATGTGTGCACTTCCAGCAGTGACTTCACAGTCACCAATTCCCTGTACAACTTGTTTGGTAAAACTGATTGAAAATGAAAGTGTGCTGTGTTAACTGGCTCCTTTCCTTTCTCTTCCAAATCCTAAATCCCTTTCATTATCCAGCTTTCCTTTCCCCAGAAATCACAGGGGGTCTTTACGGTCTTAAGTCTCTTAAGCCAACTTTCAACTGACCACGTCAGCCATCAGCCTCACAAGCTAATTCTGCACAAGCTCCCCTCCCCAAGAAACCGAGAAGGATGTGTTTACTAGAATGTGGCTCCCTGGGGACCAGCCAGGCACATCTGTAATTCTAAGGAGAATGTAATGAGGAAAAACTGGTGGCATCCCGAATGGCTCACAGCTGTTCTGGAAGCTGATAAATAAGATGCTCGACAGGAGATCCCTAATTGGAGGCAGTTTTTCTTAAGTGGATACACAATACGGTGCAAGGCTGGGTGTTGGAACGCTGATAGTGTTGTTCACATGTAACTTAGTTTGTCTTGTAAACAGTTCCATTTTAAACTGTAGTGTCTTTTTTTCAAAAAGGAGAAAAATGTTCACTTTGTCAGTGTTTTTTACGCTAATTAGAGGCAAGCTAGCGTTATTTTTTCTAGAGCTTTTCTACAAAACTCCCTGACTTTATAGCATGCTCTTACTTCCCTTTCCCTTTTGTCTTCCCTTCCTTCCCTCCCTATCTTCTTTCCTAAATTTATTCTCTTCTCTCTCTCGCTCGCTCTCTCTCTCTCTCTCTCTCTCTCTCTGTCTGTCGCACGTGCGTGCCCGCGCTCTCTCGTTCTCTTGCTTTCTCACTTTCTCCCTTTCTCGCTCTCTCTCTTTATTGCTCTCTCTGTCTCCCCCGTCTCTTTATTTTGATCTTTCCTCTCCTTCTAAGTCACCATTTCTTCTGTGCTGGGGTCAAAAAACACAAGAGTTAAAGGTTCCCTTGAAAACCCTGGCTACTTAACCCTCATACAGGGATTTACGTGCTGGAAAATAATTTTGTGGCCCTTTGAGGAAATTTTTTGTTACATTTCCATTTTCATCTAAGAAGTGGCCAAATCACTTTTAATAAGATCAATGATCTTGTGTGCAGAGAAAGACCTATTCCTTCTGGAGTTGTGTCTTTACAAAAGAAATTGCAAGTAGCTTTCATTTCCTGGGCAATATGCCTCTCTGTGTATGGATAGAAGATAGTGAGTGATTCGAAGATCCCTCTTCTATTACTAATCTTGATGTTAGCACCTAGTTTAAATCAATTATAATATAACCCAAACACTACACTCAATTCACTGTATTCAGGTCTTCTGATAGTTTAGGATGTACGTGAGAAAGGGAGAAAATGGAACAGTTATCTATAGGTAGATACCTTCCCTCTACAAAAGGAGTCTTTTGTTAAGATTCCATTTAAACAAGGAAATTTCTCCGACATGGAACATTTTTCTTCCTGATATGCTAAGTGCCATAGCAGCATAATTTATCTTTTCCTTGGATCACTTGATCACTTGACATCCCGTTATTCATCGATTTGCTTTCGAAGCGGGTGCCTTTCTAAATAAGCACCTTTCTAAATAAGTTATTTCTAAATAACTCCCCAGACCCTAGAGAAACAGTCTAAATCCCAGCATAGAAACTTCGTGTTATAACCATGCAGAATTTCTGCCACCTGGGCCATACTGTCCTCCAGAAATTATAACGCACTAGAATGACATGTTCACCCCTCCCCATACTCAGAGTTGGGGTGAGAATTCTATTCATCTATATGGTTGGTTGTATTTATAACATGGAGGCAGAATCAGGGTCTCCAAAAGCAGGCAGGAATTGGGGATTATTTATAAGAGGTGAGAAGAACATCTTTCTAAGTCTTCATTATCTGTCAAGGTAAAGTAAATCTAACTTCAAAACAGTAATAATAAAGTCTGCAGTGTTCATTTATTCATCCAAGCATAATTTCTGGACCAAGCACTGTAAAATATTTAGAAATACAGGAGTCACAGAGTTAGTATAGTGGGTAGGGTACCTCCCTTTCAAATGGCCAACCCAGGTTCAATCCCAAGCATCTCTTATGGTCTCTCAAGCCTAGCAAGGAGTGACCCTTAACAGCAGAAGCAGGAATAAGCCCTGAGCACTGCTGGGTGTGGCCCCAAAACAACAACAAAGAAATGCTAAAGATCCAGAGCTGAAGAAGATAGTGTCTTACGCTTGAGTATTACAGTCCTAGATAAGAATTTCCCAGATGAGCCAGAGCCATAGCACAGTGGACAGGGGGTGTTTTGCCTTGCATGCAGCTGACCTGGGTTCTATCCCCAGCATCCCATATCCCCACCAGCACCACCAGGAGTAATTCCTGAGCAAAGGGCCAGGAGTAACCCCTGAGCATTGTAGTGTGACCCCAAAAGCAAAAAAAAAAAAAAAAAAAAAAAAATCCCAGAGTTGAGGAATGCAGGAAACCAAATAAAAGAATCTAAATGGTTCCAGTTAAAATAGACTTAAATGGGAAAACCCCAAGACACTGTTATCAGAATGACAAAGAAAAACAAAAAACAAAGACAGAATATGGAAAGAAGCAATATCAAAAAGGTATTTACATACAAAAAAAAGGTCCTTAAGGTACAAAGCAGATCTATCAAATGAGACTCTATGAGTCAAAAGAGTATGGAAGAATACAGAACAAAGACTCAGTGAAATGAGCACCTCACCAAGAAGACTCAATGAAATGAGCTGGATTATCATTCAGATTTGAAGTAACTATAGAGAGTATGTGGGCAAGCAGCGGATTTAGGGAATTTATAGCCCTAAAATCAGTTTTGTAAGAAGCATTAAAGTAGCTTCTTTAATGGACAGAACTAACCACCCACGATGTGACATTGAGTATGGCACTCACTTATGGTGTGTATGGTTGCCCTCTACTAGACTAAGATATAGAGATAGAGATGTAAATATGCAGATATAGATATAGATGTATATATAACTCCAAGCCCAGATATAACAGGGGTCAGAAGGACTGATCAATGGTTGGAAGCAACCACAAATGTGTTGGCATTAAGGGAAGTTAGTATAAAGAAGGGACCAGTCTGACAATAATAGTGGGAAATGATCAAATGATCACTCTGGTAAAAAGTACAGTTGCTGTCAAGGTATGAGAGAAAAGTAAGTGTGGAAGGAATTTTGAAGTTCTATTCCAATATTAATCAGTCATAAATGTAATGCACTCCCTTGAAGTAAATATGTGTGTGTGACCCTTGAAGTAAATATGTGTGTGTTATGACTGATTAATATAGGAATAGAACTTCAAAATTCCTTCCTCACTTACTGAATATATACATGTATGTATATATGTGTGTATATATATGTATATGTGTATATATATATAGATATAGATATATATATCACTATCACTATCTTCCCGTTCATCATCGATTTGCTCGAGCAGGCACCAGTAATATCTCCATATGTCCTGTCTCATGCTAGTAGAGCCCAAGGGCATCTGCTCATTCCAGGAACATAAAGAGCCTCAAACCATTATATTAGGTCATGGGAATGACCTAACATAATTGTTACTGGTATTTGGCATATCAAATATGACACAGGCAGCTTGCCAGGCTTGCCGTGCCGGTGGCATACTTTTGTAGTCACCTCTAAATACAGCATTTATTGATGATATTTTTGATATACATATCAATATATTTATTGATATATATTATACATATTATATATAATACATATGACTCATATATATTATATATATATGACTCACTTTTGAACGCTAGAGAACGTAGAAAAAAGATTTTCCTTGACACATTCTTTTTTAACTGAAAAAATACTCTCTTTGACAGAGTATTTTTATTGAAAATGTTACTTCATCTCTATAGCAAGAAACAAAACAAAAACCTACACTACTTTACCTTATAATGGATAAGGATTCAGTGAAAAATATTAGCTACTAGTCATTGGGTAAATGACTTAATTTAATACTATAAAGAGACCTATTACTTAGATATTTTTATTTCCATTTATAAATTAGGAAACGGTAACAAAGAGAGAAGAAGTAACACATAACATTAAAAGCTAGCTGTTACAATTCAGATATTAGAATACCATGTTTTATGATGTTGTATGAATCGGTGGCTACATGAGGGCCACATTTTGCCTTTAATAGGACAATAAAGCAAATGCCGGTTTTACTTTAATTTGAACATTCTCCGATGAATTAAAATTAAAACCAGAACACAAGGACATTTATTATTAATTGTGTGCTCATTCATTTTTATTTGGGTAGACATAATCAAAAGCCAAGTGGTGACTTCCTTGTGCACTCATTTTTATACTGTGTTTATGGCTCTTTTAATAATGCAAATATTTATTATGAGCATCCCTGGAGAATCAAAGGTGCTCAACGAAGAGATTTCTAAATATCACGGTCCACCGCCGAGTGAAAACACCAGGATACTTCTACTGTTTAAAGGGTCAGAGCCACAGGGTCTGTCAGAGGGTCACTCAGCACAAAAACAAGGCAGAAGGTTATCCAGTTTCTGGAATAAAGTAGCAGCAGGTATAATCTTCACCAACAGAGAGAGAGAGGAAGCATGAGGATAATTTCTCCAGGGTGAGCAAAACTACATCGCAAGCCAGAAATGGCACCAATGACAGTGATTATACAATGGACTTGAACACTCAAAAAGATTCAGCTTCCTAAGTATTCTTTTTCCTCATGTTACTTCAATTCAGTATTTTATTATTTATATATATAAATCATCAGACAAGTTCTTGGGAACTTTGAATACATTTAGATTTTCTCTTAAAAAAGATAAGTCTTAGTATACTTATCAAAGCAGTAGCTACAGTTGAGTCCATTGAAGAACCTGGTGTGTTCTGCTAAAGATTTGGAACACACCATTCTAAAAAGAAATGCCTACTAAGTCATCAAAGGATTTAAATAAAATATTCTCATATTACTTGACATTTGGGGAGCAGAATGGAAAGTGAAACTGAGTGTCCCAGGCCCTTAAAACCCCTTAGGTTGTGGCAGTTGCAGTAACTACATGGGTGCAAAAGTCACAGTGAATTTTAAGATACCTTTGAAGTTAAAAATAGCTAGAATTCATGATCGGTGTGAGGTACAAAATAGAAAAGAAAAGCATTTAGAGTGACTAAATGTTCTGTTTTAGGTACCTGGAAAGATGCTGTAAATGAAGATAAATGGGTAAAAAAATGGATGAGAAATAATCACTTATTAGTGAAGAAAAACGTAATTCCATGCTGGACTTAAGTTTCAGCACTCATAGACAGATATGATACGTTCTACAGATATTTAAATATATCATAGCTGTGATATTTAAAAAATAACCTGTTCAAAAAATCCATTCATTTAGTATTTTTCCTAAGAAATAATTCTTCCATAAGCCTTGTTAGCAGAAAGTTCATGTTCTACCTTTTTGAAACTCCTCTAATTTTTCCAGGATACAAGAAAATTAAGAATGCATTCCAAAGGAAATTGGTCACATGCCCACATGCCAAGTAAAAGGTCCAATTAGCTCATTACTCTTTGTTCTAATTACTGCATGATATCTGTGGTCCCTATGGCCTGAGAGATGGTGTTTTTCTACTGCCATAACCAGTTCTCTGTATAAACTTACATGGCAAAAACACTCGTCTTTCCCAAAGTCAAGTGTGTCAAAAGTTGATATATTTGGAATTTCCAAATAATAAACTTCAATGCTTTCTAACAACTTCCTTTTCCCGAAGCGCAGCACTGCCAGAGTGTTTCACTCCAAAGTAAGTTGTCATACTGATTTCACACTGGGTCACAATAACCTTCCTCAGGTCCCAGAACTGTTTCAAAGGATCGTGTCTACAAGCACCAAATTCTCCAGATGAGTTTCTCTTTCCTTAATCTGGCTGGCTATAACCTGGTTAACAGGGAAATTCTCTGAAGCACAAAAAGAAGCAGTTTTCTATTTCTTAATTCCCAAGAGAGAGTGGGACTATTTCATAACTCTGCACCTTGGGTTACAGAGAGTAACATCCATGATCAAGTCTAAACTCCTAATTCCATATGTGGTAAGTGCTGAGTTGACAGACCTCTAACAGACAAACAACTCCAGTTTCTACAACTGGCAAGATCAGATACAGTTTTTAAAGAAATATCAATACCTTTTATTTCATTTGTTTCAAACCCCAAATCGGCTGAGCTCAAATAACATTATGGTACAGTTCCACTTTAAAAGGGAATCAACATAAGATCAGATGCTTTTTTAAGATGCTTTTCACTAAAATTAGACTGATTTGACTCCTATTTATTTAATCTACTGCCTTTCTGCTCGTGGGTTTGAAGACTAAGAAAAACTATGGTCTCCTGTGTAAGGACCTGAACAGGACATTTACCCCCTGAACCCTGCCCTCCCTTGCAGACTGGGCTCCCTAATCCAGCACACATGCCAAAACTCCAGAGGAACAAGGACAACCGTGAAGGAGCAGTTCTCATGACTCATGATGTAGGCGCATTCCCTAGCAATCCAGAGCTGTTGATAAAAGGCTTCCAAGAGCATGTTGGTGCTTAACCAACAGTAGTTAGATTAAGAAGGGGTCACATCTTTTTGAAAACTGCTTGAGTCTTGACAACTAAGGCAACTCCAGACTCTCTTTTGGGAAAACAAACTCATTGTACACAGAATAGAGAGAGCAATTTCTCACAGGAAAAAAAGGAAAATGGACTTGTTAAATGCACACGGTGTCTCAGGAGGATATTTCTTAGGGAGAGCTCTGTATTCTGAAACTATGCAGATAAAGCACGGCAAAAAAAAAATTTCTAGAAGTTAGCATAAAGTGCATATTAACATTTTGGCTCTTATAGATTTAAACCCTTTATTTCTATAAATATTCCACAAATCTGCTAAGCAAATCGTCTCCATTTCCTGCATCTTAATTGACACTTAGTTCTCTATGAAGGCTTGTGTGAGAGTTTTGAACATCTGTGAGCAAAGGCCTTCCATTCTCAGAAAGGTCTACTGTATCCACTGCAATCTATCTTCAACAAAGCAACACATTCCCATTTAAAACTATTTAGCTAAATACTCCAGAGATCAAATATCATTTCCTTTAGTTGTTCCCACACTCGTCACAATTCTAATTATGGTACTGTTGGGAATACTTGCTTCTTAAAAAATGTAAAATGCAACATAAAAATTTATGAAGCAAATTATTTCAGGTGTAACTGTTCAAGGGTGCAGTGATCTCTTTGTAACTCGGTTTCCTCAACCAGTGCCCTTTTTTGTGCTTCATTTTATGGTCAATGTGATGCCTCATTGGGAAAAAAGAATATTAAAAATAATTTATTAAGATTAAATTGCTTCTTCAGAAGGCACGATTTTATCTTTCTCATTTTATAAGAATTCCATTTTAATTTGCTTCCTATGTCATCCCTAGCATGAATTTAGGATTTAATGGAGTAAGGATAGAAGGTTGATATTGATAAAATGATTAATTTTATATTTGAAGAATTGGTTTGTTTGATTTAGAAGAAAATCTCAATTGTCAATTATCCCTGGTCTCTATCTAGTATAAATGCTGGCTAACTAACTCATAATTCTCACTCATTGCTTGCCAATGTGAAGAGGTGGAAAATGCATTATTTATTCATGATATGCTAAAAATTAACATTATATAAAAATCCTATTGTCTATTTCAATAGTATTTCTATATAGGCACCCAGACCAGACAAAGTCAGACCCGAACACCTGAAGAATCTGCCATCGGTACTCATCAAGACACTGGCTCGGCTCTTCGACACTACCTGTCTGAATGCAAGGTGCCCTCCCAATGGAAAAACCAGCAGAACAGTTCTACTGTCCAAGAAGGGAGACATCACGACATTGGCAACTATTGCCCCATCTGCCTGTTGTCCGTCATCTACAAGCTGTTCACTTGAGTCATCTGAACAGGATTGGCAGAACATTAGATGCAGGACAACCATTCGAACAAGCTGCCTTCCAAAAAGGATTCAGCACAGTCGACCATATCCACACAGTAACCAAGCCCATTGAGGTTTGTAGGGAGTTCAAGATGCCACTCAGTCTCACTTTCATTGATTTAAAGAAAGACTTTTGATTCTGTTGAGACTGAAGCAGTCATCAAAGCCCTAGCCAAACAGGGCATTCAAACCCAATACATCAAGATCCTTCGTGAGCTGTATTACGGATTCACCACCAGGATCTCAGCATTCTACAAAAATGTGATCATTGATGTCGAAAGAGGGTTTGGTAGGGTGATACCATTTCACCAAAACTCTTCAGCGCCACTCTCAGGAACATCATGAAGCAATTAGAATGGGAAGGAATGGGGGGTGAAGAAAGATGATCAGCAACTACACCACCTCTGCTTCGCTGGTGACATCATTCTAATAACACCAAACATTAGCCAAGAAGCACAAATGCTGGCTGACTTCGACTGAGAATGTGGAAAGATAGGTCTACAGCTGAATCTCAACAAAACAATGTTCATGAAAATGAACTTGTTCCAGATGCTCCAGATGCTCCATTCACTCTCAACGGAACAAACATCTCTGAATGCAGCAGTTATGTGTACCTAGGTCAAGAATTCAACATGATGAACAAGCTAAGACCTGAGCTGTGCAGAAGGAAGAGAGCGGCATGGAATGCCTTCAAGAGCATTGAAGAAAAAGCTAAAAGGACAAAGAAACTCCGGCTCCAGGCACATCTCTTCAACTCCACCGCCTTCTCCCTGCATTAACATATGCCTCAGAGACCTGGGCCCTATGAAAGCAGGATGAGAATGCTAATTGAGTCTCCCAAAGAGGAATCAAAAGAAAGCTATGCTTGGAATATCATGCCTCACTCAAGTGGGAGAAGGAATCTGGAGTTCCAACCTCCTTCAACGATCTAGAGTCAGGGATGCAGTCCCATTTGCCAAGGCGTTGAAAATCAGATGGGCTGGACTTGGAATGCAATTTGGAGATGACTGCTGGACTAGAGCCATTACCGACTGGATTCCACAGGATGTCAAAAGATCACATGGCCGCCCACCTACAAGATGGTTAGTCTTCTTCGTCAAGACCCTGAAATAAAGTTGAAGTTCTTCGTATTCCTGGAGCAAGCAGATGCCATTGGGCTACACTGGCATGTGTGAGAGACAAATGGAAATGTTACTGGTGCCCGCTCAAGTAAATCAACGAATAACGGGATATCAAGTGATCAAGTGATTGTCCATTTCACAAAACAAATCAACCAAAAAATAAATGCACTCTCAAACTAACACTCTCAAAACATTAATATCTTAAAACATAGCTCTTTAGGCTGAAGAGATAGGACTGGGGTAAGGCACTTGCCTTGCATATAGCTGATCATGCATGACTGACCTCAGCTGACCTCAGCTGACTGAGGGGACCACACAGCACATGGTCCCCTCTCTACAACCAGGAGTGGTCCCTGAGCACAGAGCCAGGATTAAACTCCGTGCATAGCAAGGTGTGCCCCGCCCCAAAATGAAAACTAAAACAGTTTATTTTAAATAAACGCCAACCAAAGATGCTCTCAAAACATACAAAACCAAGCTTGACAAGTATTCAGTGAACCTATTTAATAAGCATGACCTGTCATATATGTTGTCTTCTGCTTTCTGGGGACAACTGCTCTGCTAGTAATTGACATGTTTCATTTCCCTGTCCCTTGTGTGTCTGAGTGGTTATGTTCAAACACATAAAATCAAAACAGGATTTTGAGTTTAAAATAAAATGTATTAAAGTTTTATCTCAGCCTTATTCTAAATGATTAATAAAATTATCAGAAAGAATTTTGACAAAAATGATGGCAGAGTGACTCCGGGCACACAGAGTCACAAATTCTTTTTCCTCTTGACATATGCTGAAAGCATGTGAATGATTTGAGGTCATTTATAAAGTGTCTTAGAATCACAGATAGTGAGGAAACCTAATCCAGAAGGATTTAAACAGATGACCCCTAAATCCCAGGGAGAGAAAAGTATATTTCTAAGTTTGTGTAAAAAAAAATGAATGTAAAACTGGTACTGAATTTAAAAAGGAATATTTGATTTGAAAGTCATTCCCAGCTTTAGAATTCTATTATTTTCTGTCAATGCATATTGAGTGATATGACAGGGGAAAATACTCAAATGTACACATTAATTTGTGTACGTTTGAGGATTTATTTAATATGCATTGATGAGTCAATGTGTTTACAAAAGATGGAGAGAGGTAGGTATAAAGAGAGAAAATCTTCTCTGTATCGGGAAGTGAGTCCCTGCTTCTGACAAAGCTTGCTATCAGGAGACAAAACAAAGACTATATGCAATTACAATACAGTGCCCCAACTGCTCTGATCAGGAAAATGTATTGTGATACAAGAGTACAAGTCAGATAACTTCTGTGGACAAAGTGATTGTGGATGGGTCTTAAGAAAAGTTGATATTTAAGCTAAAAACTTTAAGGATGAATTGGAGTTAATTAGAAAGGGGCAAAGGAGTGTTTCACACACAAGCAAAAAATCTGGGACAAAGCAAATAAAAATATCTATGATTAAGCCTGGTATTATGGATGGATCCAAGAGTGGAAGCAAGAAAAGCAAGATGAGATAGAAAATGAAGCATTAGACTATGAAGGGTCTAACAAATTCCACAATGACTGGAACTACCTCACTTGAATTTTTACTCCTTTACATTTTTATATGTTGATATACACAATGGTTAGAAAAGAGGTTGATAGGTATCAATAGCCAGGTGCTATGCTAAACACTTTCCTTTGACTTATTAAATTTTACAATCACTTTTGATCACTTGTCATTTGTCTTCTCGTTGTTCATCAATTTGCTCAGCGGGCACCAATAATGTCTCCATTCACTGGGAATGAGGTCCATTATTGTTACTGTTTTTGGCATATCAAAATATACCACAGGTAGCTTGCCAGGCTCTGCCATGGCTCTGGGTTCGTCCCAGGGGCCCAGTCTTTTTCTATGTCAGACCATCAACCATCCAGGGCCCACAGGACAGAGCCCTGGGTAGAGACAGACCTGTCTCCTGTCTGCCACCTGTCGACACAGCTGGGCACAGCAGTCACACCTGCAAGACCTCGAAGGGCAGATCGCTTTTGATAGCTGCGATTAATATTGCTTGGGATTAAATACTGGATATAACACACTACAACTGATTTTTGGGCAAAGAGCTGGTTGTATCTGTGACTCAGACATCTCTTCAGTATAACGCTCTCTGCTTGCACAACCTTTGACCTTACCCACTACATACAATTTCTTCCTAATATAAGATGATATTTGATTATTTAATAATACTAATTAATTTAATTTTTAAGTTTAACATTTTCACATTTTCCTATTTTATGCTGTTCTTCAGAAGCTCATAATTCCCAACTCTCCTATCAAAAGAAAAATTTGAGAATTACTGATCTAGCATTTTTTGTGGAAATGGCTTCCTCAATTTCAGGACCCGGGTCACTGAGAAGCAGTGAACCTTTAACCTTAGTTATTCCTGCTTTGATAGCCTTGTAATTACTATCCTGAATTTGCTATGCATAAGGTGGACCACAAAAAATAACGTATTTTCATTTTTCTGTATTTTAAATTGGATAGTAGATATGCTTATTTGTTGGTAATACCAATCTCAAACCTAGAGCAAAACAATCAAAATGTAAAATGCCAAATCCAATTATAGAATCCAGAAGGCAATTTTAGTTTATTTTCTTAGTTGAGCTCTATCTGTATAATTTAAATAACCAGACCCTGGTTTTTAATGGGTGATTTGGTTTTACCCAATGGCCAAGTCAATGAACTGCAAAAATTGACTCTATTATGGCCTATGAAATCAAGTCGACCCTGAATATAAATAGACAATTTCTCTTTCAGAGCTAGAGTAAAAAGCAAATAGACTTCAAATACAGGGAAACTGATCCAAAAGAGAGATTTAACTTAATTTTTTAATTATTTAATATACACTTACAAATACAATTTTATTCCATTTTGTGCAGTCTATGTTTTATTGACTGATTTGGACTCTCTGGATAAATAAATGAAAAGAAGATTGACTAACACTATTGCATTCCTATCATGTGTCAATGTTATATGAAGTGACTCATCTTTGTCTCCTACAACAACACATTCTCTGGGTAAGGATTGATTTTCCACTTTTACTGAGGAGAATACAGACTTAGGAAGTTTTAACTTCTACAAATTGCCATGTGCATTTAGTTAAAAGAGTGAAATTAGAGTCTATAATTCTGCCTTATTTTTAATCTTCTTCCCCAATTATTGGATTGCAACCATTCCAGTGCTCCTGGGGGTACATCATATCTCACCAGGGCACTCCCAGTCCTTTATGCTTTTAAACCTCTCCTTTGTGTTCTTGACAAATCTCCAAATCAGGCACAGTAATTTGTAAATCAAACATCAAACCTTTTTGATGGCTCTTGATTTTGTATATGATATATTGCTTTCCTCTTTCCTTTAGTCTTAGCATATTTTTATGTTAGAACAACGTCCCTTTGTATAGACACAGGAAGACAATTTATGCTGTGCTTCCATAATATAGGAATTAATTGACTCAAATATTTTTTAAAGAAACAACTAGTGATATTTTAATACATACTCCAATGGAAAGCATTTAGGCATTAGTTAAGCACTTGCAGGTGATTCTGAACTACCTCTATGAGAACCTCTTCCTGTCTGCCTTCCAAGAAAGTGGCTGGTTTTAAAAATATTTTATTATACCACAGTGAGATAAACAATTACAAAGATGTCCAAGTTTGGGTTTTGGCCATAAAGTGTTCCAGCACCCATCCCTTCACCAGGGCCCATTTCCCACCACCAATGTCCCTGGTTCCCTCCCCCATCCCCTAGCCTGCCTCTATGGCAGGTTCTTTATCTCTTTCCTCTCTTTCTCTTTCTCTACTCCTGGGCATCTGTCATTATTTACCTGACTTAAATCTCAGTTGCCCTTAGATTGACCTTAACTCCCTTACACCCCAGAAGTCCCCCACTCAGAGACTTGGATGGACCCAGGACATCTAAGCTACCCTGGCAGTGACACGGTACAGGCTAACAACCATAAGAAGTGTAATAAGTTAAGAGCACAATCATCGAACATTCTCTGATCTGACCTATAAAAAACCTAGTAAGGAGCCTGTTGGGGTTTGAAAAAACTAACCTGGACTGAGGATTGTGGTGTGGAATATATAATGATATCTCACCAGGAAAAGCCATCCATTATCATGAGTCCAAAGAGACTATTAAATAAATGCAATATGATTGCTTGAATGAACTGCTAGTAAAGGAAAGGAGAAAACAATATACCCTTAGATGGAATGTCCTTGTCCTTGGGTGTTCCTCCCAAGGACAAGAAGGTATGACCCAGAAAGGTATCTAGAGTACAATGGCACTAAGATGGGATTCCATCTCTGGGGTGGACCTCCTACAAGAGTATCCCCTGAAGGAAAGGCTTTACATCTATGTATATTTATATCTAACTAAATCCATTATTTATGTTTATGCTTAATTAAACCTGTTCATATTTATATTTGACCAGCACCCCCTCAGATTTGTAAAATTCTAAGCCAACCAAGAATGTATATAGTTCTAATGTTTACTGGATCTAAGCAATTAATCTAAGCCAGATTAATCTAAACCATAAGCAATTAATCTAAGCCAGATTAATCTAAGCAAATTAATCTAAGCCAGAGCTGCTACTGGCTCTCACTGTGCTCGGCCGCTCATGAGGCACCCGGGAGGGATGGCAAATTCTAGCCCTGGCCCGCCACCCCAGCAGAGCCTCACAACAAGCCAGATGACCCCCACTCCATGAGGAACTCCATTTTCCATTTTCCACATATGGACTTCCCCTCGTCAGAACTCCACCCAGCAGACCAGCCTATCACAGCCCAGCTCTCGTGGCTGCTTGCGGTTCATCAATAAATGCTGGATTTTGAGATGACTACAAGAGTATGCTACCCGCACAGCAGAGCCTGGCAAGCTACCCGTGTCATATTTGATATGCCAGATACCAGTAACAAATGTAGACCTCATTCCCATGACCTGATGGAATGGTTTGAGGCTCTTTATGTTCCTGGAGCAAGCAGGTGCCCTTGGGCTCTACTTGCATGAGACAGGTCATATGGAGATGTTACTGGTGCCCGCTCCAGCAAATCGACGATGAACAGGAAGACAGTGATACAGTGAAGCACTTAATACAGCAAGCTGAGGATGGTCAGGGCTTTCAGTCAAGGAGGCTATTAACCCCCTGATCCCACTGCTTTTCCAGCACCTGTTTCTGTTTTTTTTTTTCTTGATCCGCACAGCACCCCTTCCTGAGGCCTGTTCAGTCTGGGCTGGCCTGGCAGACTGCACACAACCCAACCATCTGTTGGGGACCCCAAGGAACACCAACTCCCAATAAAAATGTAGATATCAATATAGATTTTTTTAATGTGCCAGGGATCGAGTACAAAAAACCTGCTTTGCAAATTTGGGGCTCATGTTGAACGTCACTCTCAGGTACTAAAGTAACAGGTAACAGAGCAGCCCATGTTTGGGACCCTGGATCCAAACAAAGTGTGTAATTCCTGTGGACAACAACCTGGTGTGTATGCAAGCACTACAAACAAAATGTGAGAATTCCTCCCCTAGTAGGACAACCAGCTGTGTGCAATGTCTGGTCACCATAAAAAAACAAAAAGGGAAGGTAAATGAATAAAACAAAACTTATAAAAGATTTTTTTTAAAGACTGAACATCACTAATGAGACCAAAGCACAAATGGTAATGAAATACTTTCTTATTTGAGCTCTAGAAACTCTCTTCAGTAAAGGACTCCAGTTTGGTTTTAAAGATATTATTTTCTCAAATAACTAAGGCTGACTACCTCATTCTCTGTCCTCTAAACTTAGCCATCTTCTCATACCAAATGCTCTAGGGGTTTCTTCTGTATTGCCTTTGCTTTTCATTAACATACACAGGCTGGTCATTTTCTGAATCATCATTTCCTGCCCATATCTCTGTAATGAGTTCCATATATGTACAGCAAGCTGCCCATTGATGCAAAAAAGAACTTCAAAGAACATATGTTAATTACAGACAATATTTACAGAAGGCAACTCTTCCTCCAGCCTACTTCAGTAGATGGTCTAGTCATCTTTCATTTGCATAGTATGAAAAATTGAGTTTTATGCTTTATACCTCACAGGCTCATCACTGAGCTTTAACCGTTCAATTTCTTGTATAGTTTTCAGACTTTTAAAGTCCTTTTGTGCATACTATTAGTAACATAACTGACAGAACCACCATCAGTCCTTCGCCTTTTCTGTTTTTACCAACCTTAGAACTCGTTTTTGTATCTTCTACTTCGGTTCCCTCCCATTTCAATAGAAACTTCTTTGGAAAAATCTAATAAGATAATATCTTCTTCTATTCTAGCCATGGAACAGCTCATCATTACTTTCAGAATAGTGTCCAAGCTATGGAACAGGAGTACATATTAAAAATCCTCAAGGATGCGAACAATATTATAATGAAAAAATGGAATTTCAAAAAAGGCTGAAACCTAAAAAGTCAAAAACTAGTGCCCTATGCACTGCCTCCAAGAACTCTTTCTCTGGAGCAATAGCACAATAGGTAGGATATTTGCCTTGCACACAGCTGACCCAGGTTCAATCCCCAGCAACCCATATGGTCCCCCAAGAACCCCAGGGAGTAATCCCTGAGTATAGAGCCAGGGGTAACCTCTGAGCATTACTGGGTGTGACCCACAAAGAAAAACTATATCTTTTCCTCAATTCTTTATATGTCTTACTTTAGTCTACTTTTTCTTCTTAGACTATCCCCTTTTCAGAGATCATCACTGACCCCACTCAGAAAAAGTCTCGCTTTCCCATTGACAAAATTCCATCCTCCTTATTTTTTTTCTGTAACACAAATAATAGTTTGAAATTACTGTATTTGTTTATTTGTTTATATTATCTTGCCTACCAGAACAAAAACTCAGTTAGGAATGGGATTCCCTATATCTGTGCCTGCTCACTCATTTGTTTTTTAATCCAGTATTTGGTACATATTAGTGCTTATCAAATATATTTTGACTAAATGCACTTGTCACTTGTCTTCCTGTTGTTCATCGATTGCTCGAGCAGGTGCCAGTAATGTCTCCATTCATTGGGAATAAAGTCCATTATTGTTACTGGTTTTGGCATTTGGCATTTGAATACACCACAGCTAGCTTGCCAGGCTCTGCCGTGGCTCTGGGTTCATCCCAGGGGACCCAGTCTTTTTCTATGTCAGACCATCAACCATCCACCACCCAGAGTCCAAGGTAGAGCCCTGGGTGTAGACAAGCCTGTCTCCTGTCTGCCACCTGCTAACGCAGCCAGGCACCGCAGCCACACCAGCAACACTGGCTATGCAGTCTGAATTGTTCAGTTCTTGGCCTGGAAACAGTAGTTCTCAGACCCAGCAGTCCTGGCGATCACCAGGGCTAACTACTTTCACGCAGCTGAGCCAGGTTCAATCTCAACATCCCATATGGTCTCCCAAGCACCACTGGGAGTAATTCCGTCTTCTGTTGAATTCTAGCTTCCGAGGAGAACCTGCCATCCAAGGAGAGCTCGCCATTGGAAGAGAGCCCACCATTGGAAGAGAGCCTGCCATAGGAGGAGAACCAATAGAACCACATTGACTAAATTACAAAAAAAAAAATTGTCTTTATATTTTGCTTTAAGTTGATGCTTTAAAAGAACCAAAGATTGGACTCCAAATTAACAAATATACAAGCATTGGACATTTCTGTTTAAATTGCTTGGACTTCTTTGGCTTGGAGGGAACCAGGAAACAGGGAGGAGGAGGGTGAGCAGTCCTTGGAGGACTGACACAGAAGGCCCCTGTGGACACTAGAGGTACAAACCAAAGTCCACAGGCACGGGAGTAATTAGAGTCACTATTAGCTCTTTGCCTGCTCCTGAAATAGACTCTTAAGTGGTCTCTTTGTCTCAGCATCTGTATGACTGCCAGAGAGCTCTTTTCTGAAATAGAAATCTCCCCCAATTTGCTACTTTAGGGCTCTACAATTGCTCTACAAGGCGTTGTGAATAAAGAACAAGCCTTGAGGGAGGCACACCAGAATGGGCCTTCTTTGTTGGGCTGCACAATTAAGAATCTTCCCCCACCCCCAAGGCTTCTCCACAGACTCAGAATCAATATTAGCAATGCACTGGGTAGAAGATTTACAATTCCAAGACTTCCAAATCTCACCCTTTTGTCCAAGTCTTTACTCATAACTGTCCTGCCTGGGATGTTCATTCTTATCTTCCCAAGCTCAAAGTCCTTGGATTCAGGATGATACACTACAGACATCTATCCTGATGTACAGCTTATATACAGATCTCTTCTTCCTTCTCCTTCATAGTCATTCTCAGGATCACACACACACACACACACACACACACACACACACACACCCACATTTTTACTAAGAAAACTTAGTACTCTAAAAAAAAAGAAAAGAAGGGTCAAAAAATTTATACTCAGGAATAGAAATACTGTCCTTGCCACAGTTGAAGCTGTACCACTTCTTGATTATCAGTTGAGATATTAAGTTAGATTATTGGAGTATTGTAAATTTGCTTCCCCTCCCCAATATCTGCTTCCTAATTAAGCCCTGAGGCCTTTCAGTGGAATATCTATTACAGTGATCACTCCCAGTTAAAAATACTTGAAAAGAAAAAAAAATACATGAAAAGTATTAGAAGCTCTGAAATTTGTATTGTTTGTCATCATTATTTTTGTTCGTGTTTCATAAATTTCTACAAGGAAGGAAGGAAGGAAGGAAGGAAGGAAGGAAGGAAGGAAGGAAGGAAGGAAGGAAGGAAGGAAGGAAGGAAGAAAGGAAGGAAGGAAGGAAGGAAGGAAGGAAGGAAGGAAGGAAGGAAGGAAGGAAGGAAGGAAGGAAGGAAGGAAGGAAGGAAGGAAGGACAGTAAAGCAGCAGAGAGAGAGGAGGGGGGGGCAGAGGAGGGGGAAGGGAGGTGACTCCCCACTAGGATAAAGACCCTTCTATGCATTTACATTTCAATAGTGATATATTGTAAAACCAAGCATAAGTCACCTTATGTGTATGAAATGGGAAAACTATTGAAGAAGAAATAGGGGGAGAAGAAATTGAGGTGGGCAGTCAGATAAGGGGGCCTCCGGGCAGTAAATTTTAGAAAGCCATAAAACCAAGACATGTTTGGAGAGACAAGATATATTCTGAAAAGCAGCCATCCTGCTGCGGCTCGGGACAAAGGCCAGACCCTGTCTGGAGATAATTCACTGGCAGGAACAAGGTCCTGATAAGACTGTGAGAATGAAGAGGCCAAGAGAGTGAAGAAAATGAAGAATTAAAAGTCCTCCTTGACAACTCCCTAGCAACGACCCTTCCTCTGAGCTGAAACAGTTTAGGAAAAACAATCTTCTAGAATCAGTAACCCAATGCAAGACAGTACTCTCTCCATTTTGCATAATCGCCTTCTTTCTCTTTATAGCACTCCACTCGGAGGTGGTCTTTAGAGGTGTGACTCCTACTTTATTTCCCTCTGAAGACCCTCCTTTCTTCTGAGCAATAGTACAGTGGCGAGGACGCCGCCTTGCCCAAAGCCAATCCAGATTGGACCCCTGGAATCCCATATGACTCCCAGAGCACCTCTAGGTGTGATCTCTGAATGCAGAGTCAGGAGTAAACCCTGAGAACTGTTGTGGGTGGCCCAAACACCAAAATAAGAAATCTCTCTCGTATGTGGGATATAAAGAAACCTATTAAAGAAACAACAAATGGACAAAGTCTTTAGAACTGGAGATTCTGTCTTGAGAACAGCTTACAGAGAGGGCTGAGAAGGGCGCTCGTACCCACCCTCCCTACTCCAAAGACCCAATATCCCTCCCTTTCAAATCCCACCTTCACGGTTAGTGGTAGATACACTGGTGAGGAGTGTAGTGCCGAACGACGAGCATGAGAAACCATCAGTAGCAATGTTGAAAATCACAGAATCTCAATTTTAAAAATAATGATTGGGCGAAGTGAAAGCATCGCAGGTAGGGCATTTGTCTTGCATACACTAACCCTGGTTCGAAACCCCATATGGGGACGCAGCGATAGTCCAGAGGGTAGGGCGTTTGCCTTGCACACAGCCGACCTGGGTTCGATCCCTGGCATTCCATATGGTCCCCCAGGCACTGCCAGGGTAATTCCTGAGTGCAGAGCCAGGAGTAACCCCTGAGCATTGCTGAATGTGACCTAAAGAGTCAAAAAGAAAGGTAATTATTGGGACTGGAGCAACAATATAGCAGGTAGGGCACTTGCCTCTCACACAAGAGCCTAAATTCAATCTCGGCACCCTATGTTGACCCTCATAGTCCTGCCTGGAATGATTCCTGAGCTCAGAGTGAGGAATTAAGCCCTGTCATGAATTAAGCCTGTGCTCCCATCCCCCGGGGGTGAAAAAATGATATATACACTTTCATCATTTTAAAATATGGAAAAATTCAAGAATTGTAAAGTGCAGAGCACCAGTTTTCCTATGATGAGATAAAGATCATAAAAAATTTAATGCATTTTTTTCTCAGCATTTTCAATGCAATACCTAGATAGGTATGGAAGCATCTTTCAAAATAAATAGAGAATGATACTGTTTTCCATTCCACTTTGGCGTGTTTTTTTTTATTAATGCTTGATCAGCATCTTCCTCATCACTTATTACAGCTTTAGGTTCCTCCGGGCCACTCCTCTTCAGAAGGACAGGCCCGTCTGAGATGGCTAAATGCACTCCAGACGCAGTAATCTGCTTTGCTGAAGAAATGCATATGACGGCCTCTGCTGGGGACAGGAAAGATAACTTCGGTACTGCCTGCCTTTTTTTCTTTAGTTTTTGTATTCCTTGAGAGAATCCCACTTAGCTAAAAAAAGGAATCATTTCCAAAGGTGCAAGGAAGCTTACCCTAAAATAGATTGCCTATATCATAATTGACCTTTGCATAAATGCATGCATTTCATAGCAATTCGGCTCAATCAAATTTCCTAGGCAGACATATTCACACAATTTAAACACCAGAATTAAAGTTTAAAATGTACATTTCAGTAACTCTCCAAAAGCCAAAAAGTTCAATCTCCTTGTTCAATCCCTCAGGACATTATTGTTTTCCAATACAATGAGTGTTAATGGTGGACTTTTCTGTCTTTGTGAACTACAAAAGGTATTCGGGGCTGAAGAAAGAGCAATTCTCACTCCTTTGTTCTCTTCCATGATTTTCTTACAACTGACAATTACTAAGCAAACTTAATCAGCGGCAAAAATATATAACACTATCATCACACAATTCTCAGACATGCTCATCTGATACTTAAAATTCCTGATTTTTTTCTTCTCTAATACTTTATTCTTTATTTTAGCAGGAAAAAAAATAAACAGATGTTCCAAAACCAAAGGAAACTGAGATAATTATGACCAATTAAGTGAATTGAGTCCATTTCTTTAATTGCTATAATACACATATCACTTGTTTATTATGTGACAAGAATTAATTAACTCATGAGGAAGTGTCAGAGAGGGAAAAATTAATATATCATAAGTTGACATATTCTGGATCCTCTGAATGCCTTTTAAATCATTATGTGGCCATTAGACTGTTGTTCAAATTAAATTCATTTTAGGCTGTTAATCACAAAATATATTTATTCAAAGAGTTAATCATTCAAAGGTATCTGTAGGGAAGAGAGATAAGTGGAAGGGACGATGTCCCTACCAGGCCATCTGTGTAGGGCTCCAGGTCTCTCCCTGATACCTCAGGGCCCTGCACATGTTAGGTATCACTCTGGAGGTTCCCCAGCAATGAACCCCAAAAAGTGAAAAATAGATCATCTCTTCTCCTTCTCCCTCTGACTTCTGCTTGGCATAATGCCCTCAAGTCTTGGGCATTGGGCCACTTTGGAGTTGAGGATGTGGGGAGGAGGAAAGGAAAGCCATGGATGTGGGTTGTGGGTGGATAGTAATTTTGAACATCAATACTGTAAACTCTACCTGTATTGTAATTGTATTACCTAGACTAAAACTTTTTAATGCAATTCAAATTAATAATTTTAAAAAAAATGAAAAATAGTAGTCATCGCATTTCTAAGAATTTAGAATCTAAATTTTAAAGTATAGAAGTAAGAACATAGACAGGGTGCACGAGTAATTCCTGAGTGCAGAGCCAGGAGTAGCCCCTGAGCATTGCCGGATGTGACCCAAAAAAGCAAAAAAAAAAAAAAAAAAAGTTTCTCAGGAAGTAGCACCACCAAAATCTCACCAGCCCAAAGCTTAGAGGCCAGACTCCAATACAAATGCAGGATCTGAGCCTGATAATGTTGGTAACGATGCAAACACCTCCAACCCGTGTGAAGTGTAGACCCCTCAGAGAGTAGAGGCTTCAGGAACAAAGGCCAAAATAAGGCCATGAAAGATGACCACACGTTCAAAGCCCTTTTCCCTTGACAATATTCTAGCCACAGACTCTCATGTACACAGAAAGCCCAAGGAGGTGCAGTTCTGGGGAGACTCCTACGACTTTGCAGAGGCAGGTGGTGCACACCCCCATTCTAGGGTACCCACCTTTCAACCTAGGTGAGTTTCTTTCTCTTCCTGATCTCTCTCCACTCTGGAGAAGCCCACCTCCCCCTTTCAAGTTTTCTAAATAAATTGCTTTACCTCACTCTTGGTCTCCTCTTAAAATTCTTTTTTGCAGAGGCTGGCAATGAGCCTGAAAAACCTAAACAGATCAAGACTGACTTTCGTTTTCCTCGACTCCAGCAGAGGCCACAGCTGCTCAAAGCCTGTGGAAGTGGAGATCAAGTCTAATGCAGATCAAGTGGATCACATGCAGCTGCCTTGTGGGACTATTGGAATCTACTTTCTACACCATTTAAGTGACTGGCGGCCACTTAAATCAGTCTACTGCTCCCCAGACATTTCCCTAGGAGAAAGAGTTGGGTCAAGCAGGCAGACAGGAAACATCGGCCTATCTCTAAATTTGAGTCCAACTGAAATGAACTCAGGACCCATCTAAACTCTCACTGAAAAAGCCAGAAAGGTTACCGATTTCCTTTCTTTCAAGACTCCTTATTTCTCTTTTTAAAAAACACTTTTCCAACACTGAGTACTGAAAATAAAAAGTTTTGCCTACTCGAGTAAGTAGCTGCTCTTCATCACAGGAGATCCTTGTATTAGGGATAATTTGTTCAACCATCTTTCAATCAACAAATTATACTAATACTGCCATGGATTTTGAGTCACTGTCATTTGTGCTACCCTAATGCTATCTGAAGAGACAGAAGAAAAGGCAGTATTGTGTACACTTATCAAACTTGATAAGACTGCAATAGGCATTTAATATATTATATGCTTCAATTGTTATATTATTTATTACATTACTATATTTAATGCGAATAATTATATTTCATTTAAATTTTAATTATTTACATTCAATTTCTTAATTAGATTATCTATCATTCATAAATGTATTCAAATGTTAGATATTATTAGGGTTTTCAAATTTGATAAGACTAATAGCTCTAATAAGAGATGCCACAAGAACCTGATGAGATCTAATGATATCTATTAGTATCCTATCAAACTCAAAACCTTTAGTCAGCAGTTATCACATAATTTCATTTCATTTAAGATAATTATTATTAGTGTACCTCCTTGGGTGAATTAATTAAAGTTTGTAAACCTCAGGTTTCTCATAGGTAAAGTAGGAGTTAATCAGTAGCGTGGTTAGATAACATTGAGTTATGCATGTACTCTCACAGGGTTCTTGCCAAGATTATGGGTTCTATTTCCAAGCTTGAAGTCAACCTTGTTTAGTCTCAAACACTTTCTATAGCTCAACAATGGGCAGTAAATTCTCACATCTGTAAAGAAGAGATGCTATTCACTCAATTGGGATATTGACAGGAATCAAGACAATGTGTGGGCCACAAACCAGCTCATGTGGCACATCCTTGGGTGATTCACACAAATATTTAGGCCACTGGTAACATAACTATCATTAGGAAACTAACCGAGATGTGTGCCACGACAAGCACTTTCTTTATTAAGGCTACTACATGCCTGGTCTCCCCACATTTCCCACCATCTGCAAAAGCAGCATGTTGACAATAAGGATTGTTAAAATAAAAGCAGTACCAAATGGACTAGGCCTGGAAGATTCCAAGGGTATTGGGAAAAGAAAGTGACCAGAACTTATTCAAAACTCAATCAGGGCTGGAGAGGTAGTAGAGCAGGTAGGGCACTTGCCTTGCACCTGGCTGACCCATGTCCAATTCACAGCACTCTATATGGTCCCCTGAGCCCTGCCAGGAGTGGCCCCAAGACAAAGAAACCAATGAAAAAAGCTCAAATGCAACAAAAGAGGGGAAGAGTTTCCAGGGAAACATAGGCCACCTGCATTTGCTGTTGGTAAAGTTTTTTTCTATCTTTGTAACAGGAATTAATTTTACAATGTGGAGTGACTACTCCATTGAAGCCTGGTGCCAACCCTTCCACCACCACCCAACCTAGGAAAGAGGGCATCTATAGTAAATATATATATATATATATGTATATATATACATATATATATATATATACATATATATTGCTGTTTACATTTCAGAGAGATGACTCCCAGATTCTTGAGAAGGACACTTAGAGACTTAGAGGTTTCTAAAAAATAACATATATCTCAAAAAAGGCAGAGGAAGAATTTATAACAACAAGTTTCTAAACTATCACTCTAAGAAAATGGAAGTCAGGGTCTAGAGTTAGAAAGAAGCCTATCTAGAGTTTAGCCAAACTGGTAGAACATGCATGCCACGTTGGTCAGGATAACACCAATGAGCGTAGGATAGGTGAGAGGTTAACAGCACTTCTACATTATCCCAAGGTCCTGCTCTTACATGACATGCTTGTGCCACTTTTTCTACTCTTTTCCTGTAGCAGGTATTTCTGCCCAATGGGTAGAGACAGAATCTAACAAGTTGCTGCAGATACAGAAAAAAAAAATAAACAAACTAAAAGCCTTGAATTACTTATACAATCATAGAAGTTCCTATGTCAGTCACTTACATGGCAAATTGGCATCTAATTTAGGTTTGAAACATGTACTTTGGTGCATAGACAAATGTCACAAGGTAGAGCCCTAGAGATAATACAGGGGTTAAGGCACTTGTCTTGCAGACAGCTGACCCGGGTTCAGTTCCTTGCCCCTTATATGCCTAGCCCCAAGCCTCTCCGGGAGCAATCATCCCTGAGCATAGAACAGGGGTAAGCTCTGAGCACCACCAGGTATGGCATCCCCAAAACAAAAAATAGAACAATAACACAAGTATATCCATAAAAATACTCAAAGACAAAAGAGAGTTAGAAACAAAATATGACTATTACATAAACAATGGGAATAGTTCATCAAGAAACTTTATGTTTTTCTAAACAAACCTATTGTTAAAGCTTCTCATGAGTATGTTCATTTAAGGCAATATTTAGTTTGATGTGTAAGCTTCGACTTACTACACGTTAGTTAAGGAACAGTCTCCTAAGTTTTAAATGGGGTTGACTAGAAGTTTCCTGTGGAGTCAGACTTGTCAGTGGACTATTAGTCAATTAAGTGTCATTTCATGCCTTATATTTTAAATTCCAGGCACCCAAAAGGCTCCCTCTAAGATTCTCTTCTCTATCAGATATCTGTGTAATTAGTCTCATTTTAGAATATCTATTATTCAATGCACAATAGAACAGAACAATTAATTTGGACCACATGCAATTATGCTGAAAGGTCAGGTGCTACCCGTAATAAAAGTCTACTGCGAAAGTGTGTTTGGGGAGAGCACTGATATGGTTATCCAGGAGACTTTAAGGGGCAGAAAATCTCCAAATGCAATTAAATAGGCTGTAAAGTAATCACTTGCAATTTTTCATTTTTAAAGCAGCAGACTTCAGGAATGTTGTGCAAAATGAATACTTCTAAGGCCAATCAAATTTGGGAAATTTACATCAAGTAATAACAAACTTGTACCCTACAGCAGAAAACATATTATTTGGTCTGAAGGTTCTTATGCAAGTTTCAAGTTATAAAGTACTTTCATGGCATGATTGGTACAAACCCCTCAAATATAGTTAATAATGAAAGGGCTGGCTTTATCCATCTTGAACCATATAGTCATAAAAGTTACAGTTAGAATTATGGATGTGCGGATTATAAAGTATCCCCAGTACCCAAACATCTATGAATTTATAATTCTGTATTCTTCAACAATATTATGTTTGCCTGTTAAATGCAAATTTCTGAAGTAGATATTACTCTGGAGGAAGTTCCAAGGATTCCTCTGTCACTGTTAAAGGCATGTGTATCTTTTATAGCCCTAGACAGGTTTATAAAATGCTCTTTGTTTTCTCCACTCGGAGAAGATTTTGCTGATAAAAGAATACATGATTGAAGGACAAGAAAAGGGAGAGAAGTAATATAATACTTGGCAACAAAATTATTTTTCCTGCACCAAAAAAGTAAAGCTTGCCTCTAGACACACAAACACACACACACACACACACACACAAAACTACTACCACCACTTTGCCTTAAGAATAGAAATAAATATTTATGAGTGGTGAAGATATCTTTACTTATTTATTTCATAGCAACAAATAATACACCTGTATTTTTTAGACCTTATCCAAAACCTGTGCTTGTATTAAACAAATACACACTATTCAATATAGTAGTGATTGTAGGAGACAGAAGTATGATTAAGGCATAGTCATAACTGCTTAAAGGAAATCAGTCATGATTTTCCTTTAGGGTAGAAATATCAAGAGAACATTTGCACCCCAGGAAAAAGCTGCATTCTGAAATTAAATCAATCTCAGTTTCAATCTTTGTCTAACGTAACAAGCTTTATCACTTTTGGCAGGTTTCTCATGCTCTAGGTGCCTTGACTTTCACATCTGCAAAATGATTGTTTAATTATTAGTAACTACCAACCACTTTCAACTAGTGACAAGATAATTAGCTCAAACTAGCTTATACAAAAGGAATTTTAATTTGTCAATAAAACCAAGGTGCCTCAGTAGAATGGTCCTTGGTAAAGATTAGCACATAGGACTGAAAATCTTCTGAATGTTGGAATTCAGAACGGAAGTCCATGTCATTGTCATAATTAGTACATTCTCATCAGGACAACTTGCTTCCTTTTGTTTCTCAATCCTCTTTGAGTTTCAAACTCTTCTCACATCAAGTCAAAGAGAAGATCCTTTCTAAAACTGATCAAACTAGATATAACATAAATTTATTTAGAAGTGTCTCTATGCAAATAGTCTAAAAGTTAGGCTTAACTTTTAGGCAGAACTTCTTAGGTTCTGGTACAATTATCTTTTGCTATAAATTATACACTCTAAGATTTAACAGCTTTGATTATTTATCCTGTGTTACCAATCTTTTACTTCCTATGTAGAGCCCAAGTAACTGTGTGTGTGTGTGTGTGTGTGAGAGAGAGAGACACAGAGAGATAGATGGGGAGGAGAGAGAGATGGGGAGGAGACAGACAGAGAGAAAGATGGGGAGAGAGAGAGATATGGGGAGGAGAGAGAGATAGAGAAATTCTGGCCATATCAATCATCAGAACAAAAAAAAATTGTTTCACAGTTTACTATCTAGTCTTACAGTCTTACCTCATTAGCAAAGTAGCCAAGGTATCATTAAGGTCCTTGGCCTTAAGTTTACCTTCTCACGCCTCTATCTCTTTACTCACCAGATCTCATTTAAGGTATGCTATCCACTCTGCCATCTTCAAGCTTAATTTGTGTATTTCTTCCTCTTTTGGGGTGATTTTCTCTCCATTTCTGTATTTCAAAAGATCTCCTTAGCTGTTAAGAGTCCAGTTCAGATACAATCCCACCAGGAATTTTTCTCTGGCACACCTATTCTTAAGTTATTTCAACGGTTATGTTTAATACTTACAATATCCCAATTCTTTGAAACAAAATGTTGAGTAAGATATGCCTCTTCCTTTCAGAATCCCCCACTCAATTAGGACAGAGTTATCTACGATAATGTGACAGGAATCCGATGGAACAGACGACAAAAGAGCCAACCCAACCATACTAGGGAGGACAAGGGACAGTTTTGTGAAAGATATGAGGCAACTTGTCTTGCAGCTGTGACTGGCTTTACATAGTGCTACAGTCATATTTTCTGAGAAAAATTCATTGAGTGCAGGTGGCAGAGAGGAGACAGGTTTGTTTACACACAGGGCTCTGCCCCGTGGGCCCTGGATGGTTGATGGTTGATTGTCTGACAGAGAGAAATACGGGGCCCCCCGGGATGAACCCAGTGCTATGGCAGAGCCTGGCAAGCTACCCATGGTGTATTCGATGTGCCAAAAACAGTAACAATGATGGACCTCATTGCCAATGAATGGAGAAGCACTGGCGCCTGGTTAAGCAACTCGATGAACAACGGGAAGACAAGTGACAAATGACAAGATCTACAGTGCTACCAGATGTTTACATGCCTGGTTTTTTCATTCAAATACAGTAACAACATTAATAATATTTTTAGCCCCAACAACTTGTTTAGCATAAATGTTACTTGCCACTTTGGGTACTAAATGCTTTCCATGGACGTTTATTTTCAAGGAGTATTTCTAAGAAAAAAATGTCAAGGGCCGCCTTTAGAGCGTCACCATTAGGGTTTTACCTTCTGCTATAGGCTGACTTAATCAGAGAAACCTTTCATTTGAGACATTCACTCATAAGCTTCAACCGTCTGCTGGAATATTACATATTTGACATAGAAGGTCATTTCTTCTTTATTTTCCAGGTAAATTCCTAGTCATTTTCCAGGTGGGGCTCAAATTTCTCCTTCTGCAATTTCATCTGTGACCTTCTCACACACTGTTCGTTTCTTCACCCTTCTAATTCTCACACCCTTCTCCACACTAGAGCTTCCTGTAAGAACTTCCTGTAAGAAGTGCAGTGCGTTTATTCTATGCATAGAAACATGATTTGCCCAAGTCTTATCTTTCTCTTTACTTCCAGTATTAATTTGACTGCTTTGCTTAGTAATATTTATTGAACAAATGAATGGATAAGTAATTGATGCTAAAAGGCTCAATTGGATACCATTCCTTATGACATTTATCAGCAGTAAATATGTTCCCAGATAAGTGTCATCTCCTATTAGCTTTTTTGGAAGCCTTGGGTCACTTTTTCTCATCTGTTATCCACATACTATTTTCTCTGGACTCCCCAGCACTCCAACTTTTGATTTTTCTGTTATCTCTGAAAATATATCAAAAAGATCATTAAATTCCGATGAAATTTGCAATTAATTCTGTCCAATTTGGATAAGGACTTCACTGAAGTGAGAGAAAAAGCTGGTTGCTCATGAATTCCTCTACTAACTTCCTCAGAAAAATGTTAAGAGACTCGGTGTCAACTGCCTCATTTAACCAACTTAGGGGATAAGATGTCAGAATCATGGGCTTTTATCTGTGTCTCATTGTTAGTCTTCCTGAGTATGGAGGAGAATATCTGGATTATTCCGAATGAAAGACAGTGAAGTAGATGTCTCTGACACATGAATCCACCGTATCGGAGTTTCTTAGCAATGATAATCCTGTCACAGCTGTTAGAATTTATTCCTTTATCCGTGTGACATTTTAACAGGAGACAAATCCAAGTTATTATAAACAGATATAAACCGTTCAGTCCAAAAGCGGCTCATATTTGCAACTTCATCCCATTGACAAGCCTTGTTTCAGAAATTTGTAAACATTATTTTTTGTGCATTTGACTTCCCCTACACAATCACACACATGCACACACACAATCCGTTTTAGGCTTTTATTCTATGAAATTTAAAAGTGCCCATTTAAAAATGTTTACTTAATTACTTCCTAGGATTTGAGAAATGGAAATACAGTCATTTAAATAGCTAAATGAGAGAAAAAGGTGGGAGGGTGGCTGTTCCGTGCTTGATTTTACCATTCTCTCAGTACCAGTCACCTAAGTATCAAACGAGAGAGGGAGCTATGGAAACTAAAGAATAAATTTAATGGCTGTTTGGGAAAGGCATTTTAGAGGGAGGAGAATAAGGGCTTTCAAGTAAATTACTAGTGTATGTATTTTTCCCGGATGACTCTGAAGTCTTTATTCAAATTGACATGGGGGTGACTAAATATATTGCCAGCCCCTTTGTAGGAGACAAGCAAGAAACAGGCAGGAAAAGTGTGAAACTTAAACAGTGTATGAAGAACAAGCATCTGCAAAGAAGAGAGCCGGCACACTTCCGGTGTCTTTAACGGCCCATCCCTACACCATCAGTGTTTTCTCGTTCCTTTTCCCACGTTGGTCACGTGCTTAGCTACTGGAGTAATGATGCTATGGAATGACCAATAAAGAAGAATGGCCCTCCCATGCCTGCTTTGGATAGGCAGAACTGATTTCAAAGGAAAGAGAAAGCTGTAAAAGGCACTGAAAATGTCTAGTCTCTCCCAGGTACCCTCAGGCTATCAGGGGGCCCCACCGAGCCAACTGTGAACCAAGACAGTGGTGTCCAGATGTATTTGTTGTGGCACCATCTGATCAAACATGATTTTAGATGTAAACGGAATACACAAATATATCAAGTAAAGACATAAATCTGGCAGATGCTGAGGTAAAGAGATGATAGCTCACTCTTTCCTTCCTCTCTAGGGAAACTGAAACACCAACAGATTACAGATTTCACTGCTTGATCAGCACAGATTCGATGACCATCTCTTTCAGTTGTGCAACAGAGCTGGAGCCCAACAGAGTAGGGCACTGGCCTTACAAGTGGTCGACCTGTGTTCAATCCCTAGAAATCCATATGGTCCCTTGAACCCCATCAGGAACAATTCTTGAGTGCAGAGCCAGGAGAAAACCCTGGGCAAAACTGAGAGTATCCCAGATAGAAAACAGAAAACAAACAAAACTGAGCAAGTATTACTGAAAATTATCCAGTATTAAGCATGTTCAGTGTTATAGAAAATTATTCAGTATTATTGAAAAAATAGGCGCGCAATGATTATGTAGCGGTGATGACTATGTGGTAAAAATATACCCAAATCATGGACTTTTACCAATACTTAAAGATTTATATGGACTCAGAAGTCTATTGAAAACTAATATGATCATAGGGCTTTGATTTGAAGACTTTTTTTAACCTTTGTTTTATTTTGGTTTGGTGGCCACATTCAACAGTGCTTAGGGACTCTGTACTCAGGAATAACCCTTTGCAGCTAAAAGTACATATGCAGTACCAGGAATTCATAGTGGATTGGTCTATGCAAGGCAGGCACCTACCTTCTGGACAATCACTCAGGCCCATAAGTAAGGCAAGTGATTTTTTATCTCCTGTGCTATTTATCAAGCTTGATTTGAAGACTATCTTATTAAAAAATAACAAAGAAAACA
>JAJIBD010004774.1:0-161389 GCA_021461705.1 Cryptotis parvus | reverse complement strand
TGCAACATTATAGGAAACAGTGAAAGATTCTGGTAGGGAATGAGCCTGGAAGTCTGACCAATTTTGTTTCAAATATTAGCTATGGATCGTGACGAACCAAGGAGTAAATTATTTATTTATTTATTTTTATTTATAGACGGAGCACAACTGGCTGTATTCAGGGGTTGCTCCTGCCTCTGAGTTCTGGAATCACTCTTGGCAGGCTGTGTGATCATAGGAGATGCTGAAGATTGAACCTGGTTCGGTCACATGCAAGGTAGTGCCTATTTGCCCTATATCTGGCTGCAAAATTTGATTTTTAATGAGATTAAAGTCAGAATTAAGATATGATAGTTAATCATAATAATACTATAGAGAAAAATTCTATGAGAATTTCTGATAAACAATAATTCACATATTGGGTAAAACAGACGAGTAGTAATTCCTTGGAATGCTTCAAACAGTAAGAACTTAAAAAAAAATCCCATATGCATTCAAACCAAGGGATTGGCACAGCACTTAAGTGACAGAGAGTATTTAAACGTTTTCCATGTCTTCCTTTAATTCTGTTACTCATAGTTAGCTGTTACTAACAGGAGATTTCAGTGACAAAGAATACCAAAAAAAGAAGAAAATAGTTGGTAAAAGAACAATTAACTGTAATACAGGAACCACATCTTGCTTATGGAGCATTTATCTTACTTAAGACATTCTCTAATATTATGAAATCTAAGAAGTACACACCAAAACTATCATTCATTCATTCAGTAAGAATTCATTCATTCATTTAGAAAGCATCTGTTCTATCTCTGGGCTTCCTTATTCTTTTTCTAGTCACTATCCTTTTCTGCATGAAAAAATTTTAGCATGACCCCAGGTATTTAGACACATAAAGATGTGTTCAAATCAAACATTTACTAATAATAAATATAAAAAATATTATTTCAAGACACATTTTTAAAACCTTATGTGACTCCATATGGAGTGACAAGCCACAGTCTACATTGGCAAACTCTATATTGTAGGTTGCTTTTCTACAGGCATTTTTCCCATTCTTTACCTTTTCCATTCCCTTAACAGAAGCTAAACATATTAGTCTGTAGGATCCCAGGTTCTCTGGCAACTAGGCATGATCATGTGACAAGACCTGAAATACACATTAATTTTTCACCTTTTCCATTTTCTCATGTCATTACTTTATTGTTTGGGTAAGTTTCCATTTTGTAAATTGGAAGTATGAAGTCTGAGAATGAAATGCTAGAAAATACATATGGTGGAAAGGATAAAACAGAGTGAAGCATTTGTGAGCATTGTTAAACTAAGCTAACCACAAAAAACTAGCTTTCAGATCACTGATTTTGTGAGGAAGATCTTTGTTTTTAGTACAGATACATGGAATTTTCTCTAAGAGTCATCTGTATAGAAATATGTCTGATATTTAAACACAATCAAAATATCAAGTCCTCTCAGGAGAGCCTCGTATCAGGGCACTAAGGCACATAAACAAATCACAGCAACATTTAAATAAACATTTTAAAAAATGTATCATTGGTAAGCAGTAAAACAGCTGGCTAAGTCTGGACACACTAGAAGAATTTATTCTACTAGTCTCTAACATCTCTATCTCTAACATCTTTTTCTCTAACATCATTCAGTATAGAATATGAGTGCCCTAAAGAAGTAAAACTAATTAAATATTTAGTTGGAAAAGAGAAAAGTAATTAGTCTGCATATTACAAGGTGCTGTATGTGGAGACCAAAAGATTCAAGAATGTTCATTATCCTCAAACAGCATAAAATCTTTTTTTGTCTTTTGGGCAGGAGGCATTGTCAGGGCTGGTACATCTAAAACAAGAAAGAATAACACATGCCAGTTTCACAGTTAAATTCTCTCAGTTCTAACTGCTGCATTGCTTCTCTTTTCTGACTAGACCTGCATCATATCCATCCCAATAAAGGCTCTAAGCCAAATTCATTTTAACTAAGAGTTGCTTTTGTAGGGGCCTGAAGTGGTTAGGGATTTTCCTTGTTTGAGGTTGACCTGGGTTAGATTCTCCCTGGGTTATAATTCCCCTGTGCACCACTCTAAGTGATCCCTGAGCTAAGAGCCAGGAGTAATCCCTGACCACCACTAGATCAGGTGTGGCCCCCAAAACAATGAAACAAAGGCTTTGTTGTTTCGGTTTTTGTTGTTCATCCTTAGGAAATGAAAACCAGGTTAGGGTCAAGGCAGGCATATTAACCACTGTACTATCTCTCCAGCCCTTTACAGTTTCTTAGGCTATATACTATGTAAGTTTTTTATATCCCAGTTGCTGTAATTCAGTACATTAAACCACACAAGTATTCCACACATCAGTTTGGGAAATGCTGCTTTAGGGACTTGTTGATAATCAAATTAATGTTTCCTAAGAAGGTAAAGTGTTCACACATCTCAGAAGGAACTAATTTCAATTCAATACATCATTGACTATCTAGAGTTTCAGGACATAGCACCATCAGGTAGTGGAAAGCTTACAGTAAGTGGAAACGGGAGTAAGAAAAATGCCACAGGAATTGTAGACAGAAATAGCAAAGAGGAAAGAATTCATTTTGACTAGGGGAAGTACAAGAAACATATTTTGGGAAGCAGAGTGGTGTGAATTCAGCCTAAGATGATAAGTATATTTCTAATTAAAAATTTTTTTATTACCACCATGCAATATCCACTATTACAAAATGCCCGTTCATCGATTGGGCCCCAGTTTCATCTCCATACTGTCCTATCTCATGCTCACCAGCACGCCCAAACTCAGTGATACTCCTGCATCTCTAAGTCCAGCTTTCTGGGTGGGGGGGGCGGGGGAGGGAGTCGGGTGTGGGAATGGGGGCCCTCATGGGGGGGGGGGTGTTGTGTGCGGGGGTGGTGGGTGGGGGGCAGGGGGGGTAGCGCTGCCCATGTTGCCCTGCAATATTCAATTACAAAAATGTTCATGATTGGGTTTCAGTCTATACTTCTACAGCAGGCACTTTTTTTTTCTTCTCGATGATTTGTGTCAGCAATATAAACAATAAGGAGCAGGAAGGAAAATGAGACATATTAAATAGAACAAGAAGTCAGGACCTAGAGACAATAGATCCCAATTTAATGACTTAAGTAGAAAGGGGATTTAATGTATTGATATGAGTCAGTAAGAAACATCCAGTTTATGCTTGCCGGCTCAACTGGATCCAGAGGTCTCCATCATGTCACAAAAGTCAGGTTTACTCATGTATCTCATTGCCTTTTCTTTGGTAGAACACTAGTTTCACCTCAGAAGAGTCTCTCCTAGAGTTAACTGCCACAAATTTGAGTATTTCTGAGCTTAGAAGAGATGTTCTCAACTCTAGAGAAGTTTTCTAGAAAAAGAAATGTCAGGATTCAGTTCCACGAACAGTGATTGTCACATGCCAATTCTAAGCCTATTCCCATGAGCAGTAAGATATTGGTCTTTGATTGACTAATTCCCATCACTTGCCCATCTTTGTGCGATCTATGAAATAGAAACACCCCCTACCCACGGACAAGAGTAGCAGGAAGCTAAAAATAAAGTCAATGACCCAAAGTCTCAGGCTCACTTTGTCCATAAGCAAGGTCATCATTTTATAGATGAAAACTACAATTGCCTGACTTAGCTCTAAGGCATAAACCGAACTTAACAAAACAGCCCCAAATTTGGCCCATGGGGATCCAGAATAAAACATCTAAAGTGTAAGGTACTGGAGGAGACCTCAAGATGATTTGAAGCTTTGCAGAATTCATGGGGTTAATTGCACTCTGGTATTTTGTGAGCAACTATAATGTATCATACCCTATGGGGGAGAGGGGTGAGGGACTGAAAGTAGGACAATAAGGCACTTCTTCCTGACAGTGGGCTCAGAGAGCTGATATTAAGTACTGGGATACAGTGCAAATACTGACACCAAACATTGCCCCATGTGAATGTTCTTTTTCAATTCCTCATTATCCAGGAGACTTAATATTAGATTAACAAACTAAAGCTGCCACAATGTTGATGGACCCTGTTGAGGAACTGCTAACAAGATGTGCATGTGCTTAATAAAATGACCAACTCTGGTGATATATAGCCAACTAATTACCTGCCAAATATCTAGGCTGTGTACTCCCAGCTGGAATTGATAGCAGACTGTCAATATGAGAGGGAACAAAAAGGTAGTTCAGGACTAAAGAATAAGAAGAAAGGTTTGATGTATTAGACTGGATAGTGTTACTCTGTATCAAATTATCTTGGGCTGCCTAGAGTCCCACTGTCAGACAAGACCAAATTGTATTTTTAGAAAATCTAGAATGATTTAGAATCCCATCCACGTGCCAAATATTAAGGTTGAGTGGCTTAATAGCACTATGTTTGCAAGCTTTGTTTCTCCAGAACAGAGAAAAGAGGAAGAAGAGCTCTGAGTCCTCATGTGCACATCTTAGGAAATGTGATTTTAAGTAGAATGATGCAAAATGAAAATAGCTACTTAAATGACATTGTTTTGTTCAACCAGTACTGTTTTTTCTCATTAATGAATAATTTAACTGCAGAGACTAAAATGACGTTTCTCAATAACCTCATGCTATACAATTTAATTTAAGAAACAGAAATCTTTCTGCAGCTGAGATGCTAAATATGTAAGCATATATATATATATTGCTCTTATACATATATTCCTTTTATACATATATATATATTCCTCTTATGAAGAGATTCCTTCTGACTAAGAACCTTTTTTTGAAACCTGCTAGTTGCATTGCTATTCAGTTAGCACTTAGTTGCAAATCTAGTGACTAAGGCTTAAGCTGAGAGATTTCTAGTTAAGTTAAAAAGATTCTATACAAGGACTAGGAAGATAGTTCAATTAGTAGAGAAAATACTTAGCATGTATAAGGTCCTGAGTTTAGTCTCCAGTAACCAAAAGACCCAGAGCATTAACAGATGTAAGCCTCCTGTCCTCTGAGCAACACAGATATGACCCAAGTGCCCTTCAAGTACCACTCCCTGGAGCACCGCTGGCCTCCTTAGACTGAACTCTGCTGGAGTGGTTCCAAGCCCCAAAGCATTGCTAGTTGTGACCCTTATTGAAAACACCTTAAACAAAAACTAAGAAAGTAACCTTAACCCTTTGGTAAGACTATTATATTTAGCAGACTCACCTCACTTAAGCAGAAACTACCACCAGTGCCTAAAATTTTAAAGACTAAGAATGAAAACAGAACAATATATAATGTGCTCAAGGAAAAAGCATTTGGCCTGCTGGCCTTTCTTGACCCAGCTGTCAAACAGGGATCATAGGGCTTTTCCAATTTAGCTCACATGTTTATCTCATATATCAATGTTACATCAAAAGATGAACACTCCTTCTCACACAAAGGGGATATTGACCAAGAAAGCCTGGAGCATCAGCTACTTTCTGAAAATAAAATGATAGAAAGAAAAATAAGCCATCAGACATATAAGAATAGGTCACAGGGGTCAGCAAAAGCGACGGCTACAATATGTTCATTTGCTTAACAGGTCAGGGTCCTTCATATATTAAGTTTTTCTCCTTTCCAGGATGCACTTCACTCTACTGACTTCAGTTAATTAGTTCTTCTACTTCTATGTTCACTGAAGTTCCTTACCTATCATTATTTGCAGATGAAAGTACTTTTACTTTTTAAAAAATACTAAAAACTATCAAAAACATAGAAACAATAAATTTATACAATGATATAGCAGGTTACAAAATCAGTGTGTAGAAATCCATGGCAATTCTATGTGTGAAACATGAAATAGAAGAGAGAGAAATTAAAAATTCTAGACTTAATTGTGCCTCAAAAAAATCAGCTATGGGGTGAGAGTGATAGCACAGTGGGTAGTGTGTTTGCTCTTCATGTAGCTAACCTGTGTTTTATCCCCAGCATCACATATATTTACCCAAGAAAAACCAGGAGTAATTCCTAAGTGCAGAGCCAGGAGTAACTCCTTGACATTGCTGGCTATGACCCAAAAACAAAAAAAAATATATTAAATATGTGGTAACCAGCTTAACAAAAGAGTCAAAAGACATTTAAAATAAGACTATATGTCCCCGATAAAAGGATTTTTTAATGCTGCAACGAATAATGCCACAAGAAATGGAATCATCTGTTCATGGATTGGAAGGATTAAATATTGTCAAAATGATGATCCTATCCAAGCACTATATAGATTCAGCACAGTTCCCATAATATCTCCATTTCATTAAAAAAAAAAGTCATGACCAATGCTGCTGAAATGCACATGAAAAAGCACCTCCAACTCCCCAAGTAGCCAAAACAATCCTAGGAAAAAATAAGATGGGAGTATTTTCTTTCCCCACTGTTAAATTATACTATAAAGCTATAGTAATCAAGATGGCATGGTGCTGAAATAATGACAGACTCACAGACCAATGAATAGAATAAGAACCCAGAGGCAAATCCTCAGGTATATGATCAAATAATCTTTGCAAAAAGTTCCTTCCACTCCCATTTTGTTGAGGGTGTTTTATTTTAATCATAAATGAATATTGGATCTTGTCAAAAGATTTATCTTCATCAAATAATATAATCACATAATTTTTATGTGTTTTGATGTGGTATATATTAATTCATTTGTGTATATTGAACTATCTTTGCATCCTTGGAATAAATACCACTTGATCATGGTGTATTATTCTTTTCACATGCTGTTGGGTTTTTACTTTTTTTTTTAAAGTATTTTATTATACCACTGTGAGATATACAATTAAAAAGATATACAATTAAAAAGTTCATATTTGGGTTTTGGTCATACAGTGTTCCAGCACCCATCCCTCCACCAGTGCCCATCTCCCACCACCAACTACCCGGTTCCCTCCGCTCTCCCCCAGCCCACCTCCATGACAGGTTATTTCTTTCCCTTTCTCTCTCTTTCTTTTCCTTCCCTTCCAGACTATGGATTACAGAACATACATTAAAGGGTTGTCATGTGTATCTTTTTGCCTGTATTTAATGCTCAGTTCTAGGTTGGGTATTAGTACCCTCGACAATTGTTTCATGCTGTTGGGTTTTGTTTGCAAAAATTTTTGAGGGTTTTTGTGTTAGTATTCATCAGCAAAATTATTTAAAATTTTCTTTTATAGATGTTTCTATATCTTCTTTGGGTATCAGCATAATTTGCTTTATAAAAGGTGTTAGGAAATTTCTCCAATATTTTGGAACAGTTTAAGCATATTAACAGTAAGTTTCTCTGAAGATTTGATGGAACTCACCAGTAAACCCATTGGAACAAGACTTGTATTCATAAGAGATTTCTTAATTACTGCTTCAGTTTCCTTGTTTGTTATTGGACTATTCAGGTTTCCTAATTCCTTTGTCATCCACTTTAGGGACATAGCATGATTCTAAGAATATGTCTTTTTCTTCAAAGACACAGATACACCCAGCAGAGCAGAAACCAACTTTCCCTGTTGCACGTGGCCGCAGCGGATGCAAGACTTACCTCCAAATTGCTGTGATATTCTACCCACCCCCTCTGAGAGAGGCCCACAAAGTAATGAGAGTATAGCGCCCGCACGGCAGACCCTTGCAAGCTGTTCGATGCGTGTTCGATATGCAAAAACCAGTAACAAAAATGTTTATTTTCCTGACCCCGAAAGAGCCCTTAACACGGCAGCAGTAAGAAAGGCGAACAAGCAGTGCCTGGTAAAACTTCACGACCATCCTAGGCTGCCAAAACGAAGAAGGACTAAAATGACTGTCTGTACTTTCAATGCACGTACGCTGGCATCAGAAGCATATATTGAGGATCTGATGGTGCAAGCACAAAGATCAAGTATGACATCATTGGTCTGACAGAGATGAGGAGGCGTCAGTCGCATCATGCTGTATTTGACACCGGAGAAGAATTGTTCCTTGGAATATGTGACAAAAAGAGGTGTCGGTGGCGTTGGTGTCCTTGTCAACATGAACATGGCCATCAACATTGATTCATTTGAATGCCTAACAACCCGGATAGGATGATTACACTTGAAGAGATGTGGCCCACTTCCAGCAATTTCTATCGTCATTGTCTACGCACCAATATCCACATACAAAGGAGATGAAATTGAGAAATTCTACATGGAACTGGAGGAGTTCTTTAAAAAAGATCACACCTTCTACAAGATCATAGTCGGTGATTTTAATGCCAAGATAGGACCGAGAAGATCGGCTGAGGAACTCCACATCAGGACCCATGGCCTAGAATGGAACAAACAGGGTGAGAGACTATCTGAGTTCATCATGTCCACCAAGACCATTCATGGGAACTCACAGTTCCAGAAGGCTGAAGCGAAACGTTGGACATGGGAATCTCCTGGCGGACAGTTCCACAATGAAATTGACCACATCATCTTCAATCGATGGTTTTGTCTGACCGATGTTGCTGTTGTCCCCAAATTCCAAACAGGATCGGACCACCGTCTCCTTCGTGCAAAATTCTACTTCCCGCAATGGGGAGAAAAGGCTGCAAAGTTTAAGAAGAGAACTCCCAGAACGACCACCAACTGGGAACTCTTTGGCACCATTGCAGCAACATGGGAAGATACCACCATTGACGACATCGATGAAGAATACAACCGTCTGGTTCAGCACCTCCATGATTGTGCGAAGAATGCCGAGAAAGAAAAAGACACAAAAGGAAGCCTGTCTTCAGAAACTCTTGAGCTCATTCGCCAATGTGGCACGGCGCGAGCCTCAGGAGACAAAATGCTAACGTCCAAGCTTGCTAAACAGTGCAAAGAAGCGATAAAAGAAGACCTCAAAGACAGAAGAGCAGAAATACTGGAAGATGCAGCAGAAGCCGGGAAAAGCATTCGCACTGCCCGCCTGTCCTTCGCCAACTATAAGACCAAGATGACTGCCCTCCGACGCCCTGATGGATCTATCACATCTTCCAGAAAGGCAATGGAGAAAATTATCCAGGACTTCTACTCAAATCTCTTTGATAGCCACATCCACCTGCCCACATACCAAATTCCACAGGATGGATATATCATTCCCAACGTTCTCCCTTCTGAAATCCGACATGTCATCTCGTTCGGTAAAGAAGGGAACAGCACCAGGCCCAGACAAAGTCAGACCCAAACACCGGAAGAATCTGCCGTCAGTACTCATCAATACACTAGTTCGGCTCTTCCCACGCTACCTGTCCAAATGCAAGGTACCCTCCCAATGGAAAACCAGCAGGACAGTTCTGTTCAAGAAGGGAGACATTCACAACATTGGCAACTATCGCCCCATCTGCCTGTTGTCTGTCATCTACAAGCTGTTTACATGAGTCATCCTGAACAGGATTGGCAGAACACTAGATGAAGGACAACCATGCAAGCAAGCAGGCTTCCGGAAAGGATTCAACACAATCGACCATATCCACACAGTAACCAAGCTCATTGAGGTTTGTAGGGAGTACAAGATGCCGCTCTGTCTCACGTTCATTGATTGACAGAAAGCCTTTGATTCTGTGGAGACTGAAGCAGTCATCGAAGCCCTAGCCAAACAGGGTGTTCAAACCCAATACATCAAGATCCTTCGTGAGCTGTATTATGGATTCACCACCAGGATCTCACCATTCTACAAAGAAGTGATCATTGATGTCAAAAGAGGGGTTTGACAGGGTGATACCATTTCACCAAAACTCTTCAGCGCCACCCTCGAGAACATCATGCGACAATTAGAATGGGAAGGAATGGGAGTGAAGATAGATGGTCGGCAACTACACCACCTCCGCTTCACTGATGACATCGTTCTAATAACACCAAACATTAGCCAAGCAGCACAAATGCTGGCTGACTTCGGCCGAGAATGTGGAAAGATAGGTCTACAGCTGAATCTGAAGAAAACTATGTTCATGAAAAATGAACTAGTTCCTGGGGCCCCATTTACTCTCAATGGAACAAACATCTCTGAATGCAGCAGTTATGTGTACCTAGGTTGAGAAGTCAACATGATGAACGACCTAAAACCTGAGCTGGGCAGGAGGAAGAGAGCGGCATGGAATGCCTTCAAAGGCATTGAAGAAATAGCTAAAAGGACAAAGAACCTCTGGCTCTGGGCACATCTCTTTGACTCCACCATTCTCCCTGCATTAACATACGCCTCAGAGACCTGGGCCCTATGAAAGCAGGATGAGAATGCTATTCGGGTCTCCCAGAGAGGAATCGAAAGAGCTACGCCTCACTCAAGTGAGAGAAGGAATCCAGAGTTCTGACCTCTGTCACTATTCCAGAATCAGGGACGCTGCCTCGTTTGCCAAGGCATCAAAAAATCAGATGGGCTGGACATGTAATGCGATTTGGAGACAACCGCTAGACTAGAGCCATTACCAACTGGATCCCACGGGATGTCAAAAGATCATGTGGCCACCCACCTACACGATGGTCAGACTTCCTTGTAAAGACCCTGAATGAACGGTTTGAGGCTCTTCATATTCCTGAATCAACCAGATGCCATTGGGCTACATTGGCACGTGATAGGGTCCAATGGAAGTGTTACTGGCGCCCACTCGAGCAAATCGATGAATAACGGGATTCAAGTGATCAAGTGATCAAGTGTGATCTTCAAAGTTCTCTGGTTTATACACTGGTGTTCATTGTAATCTCTCATATCTTGGATTCCTGAAGGATCTATTATTATTCCTTCCCCTTGAGTCTATGATCTGATTTTTTTGGACTTTTTCCTAGAGAGTCTAGCTAAAGGTTTGTCTATCTTTTTAACTGTTTCATAGAACCAGATTCTGGTTTTATTGATTCTTCATAATTCTTTTAGTTCCTACATTATTGATTTCTCCTCTAGTTGTTATTGTATTCTTTCTTCTACTACTTTTTGGGTTCATTTGTTACTTTTTCTCTAGTTTTCTTGAGATGTGTTTCAATCGTTGACTTAGGCTTTCTATTCTTTCTTAATGTAGGCCTGTAACACTATGAATTTCCTCCATAGACTAGCAGTCTTTGCTTCATCCCTTGAATTCTGATGTCTTTTACCATCATTCATGTTTATTTCAAGGAATCTTTTAATTTCTTCTCTGATTTCCAATTTGATCCAGTTATTACTTAGCAATGATTTGATCAACTTCCAAGTGTTAGAAGATTTCTTTTTTGATTGATTGTGGTCTAATAGGGTACTTTGCCTGACTTCATTACTGCTAAAAACTAGTATCTTTTCTTCAGGAATAGTTCTCTGCTTGCTGAATTCTGCTGCAGTGGTGTCCTATTGTATTCCTTAAGTACTTCAATTCCATTTATATGGACTTGTTCAATTCTTCCTTGAGTTCATTGATTCTTCAGAGTTTATTTGATTTCCATTGCATGTACAGTTGATTTGAGATCCTACTTTATGAAGCCTGAGATTTTGTTTTTAATTTTTATTTTTTTTTATTGAATCATAGTAGAGGTACAGTTATGAAGCTGTCAAAGGTTTGGCCTTAGTCATATGATGTTTCAACACCTGTCTCTTCAGCAGTGCACATTACCCACCACCACTGTCTGCAATTTCCCTCCCCCTACCCTTTATAGCGGACACTTTTCCTCTTTCTCTCTTCTTTTGGGCATTGTGGTTTGCAGTATTGGTACTAAAAGCTTATAATGTATAGCCCTTAACCTACTTTCAACACTCAGTTATTGTCCAGAGTGATCTTTTCCAACTATTATCGTCATACTATCTATCTAACTTATCTATCTAACTGCCCTCCACCCCAGACACACTTGTGGCAAGCTTCCAGCCATTAAAAAGTCCTCCTGGTCCCTGTTCAACCTGTCTTAGATATTTGCCTCATTTCAATTTTTATATCCCACAAATGAATGTAGCCATTTTGTGTCTGTCCCTCTCCTGACTCATTATATTAAGCAAGATTCTCTCTCCATGTCCATCCAGTTATAAGCAAATTTCATGATTTCAATTTTCCTACCAGATGCATAATATGTCATTGTGTAGATGCACCATAGTTTTTCTTTATCCAGTCATCTGTTCTCAGACTCTCAAGTTGTTTCCAGATTCTGACTACTATGAGTGCTTCAATGAACATAAAAGGCAGATAGTGTTTCTGCTGTGTGTTTGGGGGCCCAGGGTATATTCCCAGAAGTGGTATTGCTGGGTCAACTGGGAGATCAAGTTCTAGTTTTTTGACAGTTCTAGATTTTTGTTGAGCTCAAAGATTTGCTTGGGCTTCTGTCCCTGTCTGCTTTTACTGGTGAATTCCTTTTGTCTCTCCATAGTCCTTAGATTTTTGCAGGTTCTCTCCAGTTTTAAATTCTCAGTAGCTAAGTACTGATCTGAGTCATTATTTTACACTGATCTTATTTGTTTTTAGGGGCTGCTATTTGTGATCCCTTTTTCTAGCTACTCCTGTAGTCCTGAGATGTCATTTCAGTGGACAAGAAGGTATAAAAAGGATTCCTCCCACTTAGATACCAGTGTTGTGTGGAAGTATCCTAGAACTGAATTGTGAACCTTCCACTACCCACCTGCTTGGGAATTAGTGAAGTTGAAGGGAAAAAAGCAATTAGACGGATGCTAACAGGGTCCACAAGGTTTTGGGTACCAGCACAGCCAGTGGGGCCACTTGTGGTATTTGAGCTTGTCTGGTGGGTTTTCTTGGGGGTTGAGCTGGAGGCAGTGGGGGAACCATCTGCGGACGGAAGAAGGGTTCCTATCTCAGCTCAGCCTGAGACTGGGGCTTCGAGGCAGGTGACAGCACCCCAGGTGGGATGAATTTCCTTTTACCTTATTGCACCCAGGGAGACTCTGAGACCCAGCCAGACTGCTCTTGCTTTCACCTCCGCTCTTGAAATTGCTGGTTTTGCCATTCTTGCTGGAACTCTCAAAAATTCTGCCAAGACTGGAACTCTCAAAAATTACTTTTAATTATTAAACATAGCCATGGTATAAATTTGAATGAAATGTCCTATTGGTAAATCCAATTTCTATCAGAAGTTTTCATGGAGCAAATAGAGCAAAGAAGCCAAAGGTGCAGAAGTTTGCAATAACAACAGCAATATCTGAAACATCCCTAATGCTAGGAAGTTCAGCTCCTCTTCCTAATCCACAGGCCCAGACCCTGAAATGTACCCAATTTGGCCTCGAAGCCTACTGGAATCTATGTAAGGATAACATCAATGTACAATCCTGGACATTGATGTTATCCTGGACAAAGTCTCCAAACCCCACTCTTGCTTTCAGGAAGTTTTCTTTTTTTTTCTTTGTTGCTTTTTTGGGTCATACCCAGCAATGCTCAGGGTTTACTACTGGCTCTGCACTCAGGAATCACTCCTGGCAGTGCTCAGGAGACCATATGGAATGCCGGGATCGAACCCAGGCAGGCAGGAGCCGGCCACATACCAGGCAAATGCCCTACCCGCTGGGCTATCGCTCCGGCCCCTCAGGAAGTTTTCTTTTATGTTTTGTACACACCCCCAGGAAAACCGGTGGCAACTGATGTTGCCAAATAATAGAAATTGACAGAGAATCTTTGACCACAAAGTTCATTTCCAAGCAACATTTCCAAGTCTACAAAACTAATTAGCATAACATACACCAAAAACTAGTTTAGCTTTTCCTGAAACTCCTGCTAGATGATTAAGAACAACCAGATCACTGAGAATCTGTGCTGAGAATACACTACATGCACTATCAATGCCAGCCTGCATCCACGCACCCTTCCAGCAACAAGATTCTGATTTTCCATAGCAAAACTTCCCTCTGTTATCAATCCATGTATTTTTAGTGGAGTTAAATCCATCTTCAGTTCCAGGGATAAGCAGGTGACTTGAATCTAACCAAGAAGAACAGGATATTATAGTGGTTGGTTAATGCTTAGGCACAAAGCTCAATTAAAATCAAGTCAGCACTGTGAAAATTTCCTAGGATGGTGAGAGAGGAGTTTATTATCTTCTCTGCTAGAATGTCAGCAGTAGGATATTTTGAGCTGATATCTACAAGAGTCATTGAGTGAAACCTGAGGATGATGATAATATAATAGTTCACAGAGCAAGATAGAAAATGAACCCTTGTGACTTGTTTGGTTTCTTGATATCAACTACACCTGAAGTCAGTCTTGTCCTGGCCCTCACAGTTACATAAGAAAATATATCCTTTCGATGAAATTATGAAATTTACCTGCAAATGGATGGACATGGAGTCTATCATGCTGAGTGAAATTAGTCAGAAGGAAAAGGACAGATATAGAATGATTGCATTCATTAATAGGATATAAATAGATACCAGTGTTTTAATAAATATGGGAAATGGAAATGGCAGATTAAAACTCACCACTGAATATACACAAAGAGACTTAAGTGATAAACTCTAAATATCTGCAGGGCTAGCCACAATGTGTAAAATAAGAGGGAGAGAGATGCATAGACAGAGAGAGATAGAGAAAGAGAGGAAACTGGGGTACCTGCTATTAAGGCGGCCTTGGGGGATGGGAGGGGAGGGGTACATTGGTGGTGGAAATGGGCACTGGTGGAGGGACGGGTGCTGGAATACTGTATTACCAAGAACCAAGTATGAACACCTTTGTAATTGTATGTTTCACGGTGGTATAATAAACAAATTAAAAAAAAAAAGAAAATATATCCTTTGGGTATTGGGTGAATATTCTTTCCCATTCTGTGGACTGCTTTTTGTATCTTAGTCACTGTTTTTTGAGGTGCAGAAGCTTTTTAGTTTCATGTAGTCCCATATGTGTTTATCCTTTCTTCTAGTTGCTTTGTTAGTGATGTTTCACCTTTGAAGATACCTTTAACTTCAATGTCGTGGAGGGTTTTTCCTATATTTTCTTCTATGTACTTTATGGATTCAAGTCTGATATTGAGATCTTTAATCCATTTTGATCTGATTTTGTGCATGGTGTTAGACACAGGTCCAAATTCATTTTTTACATATCGCTGCCCAGTTTTCCCAACACCACTTGTTGATGAGGCTTTCCCTTACTCAATTTTAGACTCACTGCACCTTTATCAAAGATTAAATGAACATGTGTTTGAGGTTGGGTGTCAGGATACTCAATTCTATTCCATAGGTCCACAGGTCTGTTTTTATTCCAATACCATGCTGTTTTAATTACTACTGCCTTGTAGTACAGTTTGAAGTTGGGAAAGCTAATGCCGCCCATCTTCTTTTTCCTGAGGATTGCTTTAGCTATCCTTGGGGGTTTATTGTTCCATACAAATTTCAGGAGCGTTTGGTCAATTTCTTTGAAGAATGTCATCGGTATCCCTCATAGGGACTGCATTGAATCTGTATAGAGCTCTAGGGAGTATTACCATTTTGACAATGTTGATTCTCCCCATCCATGAACAGGGAATGTGTTTCCATTTCCTTGTGTCCTCTTTTATCTCTTGGAGCAGTGTCTTGTAGTTTTCTTTGTACAGGTCCTTTACATACTTGGGTAAGTTGATTCCTAGGTATTTAATTTTCTGTGGCACAATTGTGAATGGAATAGTTTCCTTAATTACCTTTGTTCTTTTCGTTATTTGTATATAGAAAAGTCACTGACTTTTGGGTGTTGATTTTGTATCCTGCCACTCTACTATATGCGTCTATTGTTTCTAGGAGTTAAGGGGTTAATATCTAGGATATATCAGGCACTGGTAGAACTTTACAAGAAGAAAACAAACAACCCCATCAAAAAAATGGGGAGAAGAAATGAACAGAAACTTCAGCAAGGAAGAAATTCGAATGGCCAAAAAACATATGAAAAAATGCTCATCATCACTAATCATCAGAGAGATGCAAATCAAAACAACAATGAGATACCACTTTACACCACAGAGACTGGCACATATTCAAAAGAGCAAGAACAACAAGTGCTGGCGTGGATGTGGGGAAAAGGGGACACTCATCCATTGTTGGTGGGAATGCCGGCTGGTACAGCCCTTCTGGAGAACAACATGGACTTTCCTCCAAAGACTAGAAATTGAACTCCCTTTTGACCCAGCCATACCACTCCTGGGAATCTACTCTGGGAAACCAAAAATACGCAGCAGAAACACCATCCCTACTTTTATGTTCATAGCAGCATTATTCACAATAGCCAGAATCTGGAAGCAACCAGAGTGCCCAAAAATCGATGACTGGATAAAGAAGCTTTGGTACATCTACACAATGGAATACTATGCAGCTGTTAGGAAAAATGAAGTCATAAAATTTTCCTATAAATGGATGGACATGGAGAAGATTATGTTGAGCGAAATTAGCCAGAAGGAGAGAGACAGATACAGAATGACTGCATTTATTTGCATGGCATAAATATATATGTACATATTATGATACCAATATCCAAGGTCAAGTGAAACATATATCAGGAGGTCTTGTCAAAGGTGGAGATTATCACAAACGTGTGGGAGTCAGAGTTTAGGTAAGACAGAAAATGGAACAGGGTGCTAATAATAGTCGAGGGTACTAATGCCAACCTAGAACTGAGCATTAAATAGAGGCAAAAGGATACACATGACAACCTTTTAATGTATGTTCTGTAATCCATAGTCTGGAAGGGAAGGAAAAGAGAAAGAGAGAGAAAGGGAAAGAAATAAAGAACCTGCCATGGAGGTGGGCTGGGGAAGGGGGAGGGAACCGGGGATGTTGGTGGTGGGAGATGGGCACTGGTGGAGGGACGGGTGCTGGAACACTGTATGACCAAAACCCAAACATGAACTTTTTAATTGTATATCTTTTTATTTGTATATCTCACGGTGGTATAATAAAATACTTTAAAAAAAAGAAATTAGTCAGAAGGAAAAGGACCAAAAAATATATATATATCTTTTATTTCTCGAAGGATGTGTGATTCATTTTATAATTCTCTCTGTTGAATTTTAATTAAAACAGAAATTAAAAAAGTGCATTTTGTTAATTTTATTTCCTTAATACAACTATTAAACATCTGCTACTGGATTCTAAATAAGTAGAAGTCATTAACTTTACACCCAAAGTTGCTTAGTCACAAATGAGAGACAATGTTCATATATGCAAAAAGGACAACACTTCTACTCAATATGATAAAAGAGTTGATAAAAGAGTTAAGTTCTAAATACAAAGTAATATACAAAAATGTTGAAATGAGACAAAGAAGAAACAAAGATAGAAAAAGTGAAGTCATATACAAAGATAGAAGAATATGAAATAATATAGAAGAATATTAAGTGAAAGAAAAAGGATGAGATGGGACAAGGCAGAGGAAGAGTTTTTCTGAAGGTGAGATGAACTGGCTGAATATCAAGGGAGCCGCTTATTTCCTGTTAATTAGTTGAACTAAGGCTAAAATATTTATGTTTAAGATTCTTGGTCAATTTGACTTTATTCTTTGGTGCTTCTAGGAAAATAAACCAATATAGCTTATCCTTTTCGCAAGATCTTTAGTACATGAGATTTGATAAATTTCTAATACTCCAGACTGCAGAGGATTCCAAACTTATCTAGCCTACTGCATGCTCTTTTTCTAAAGAAAAAATTATTCAGTGTTTCCCCTGAGAAATCCACATTTTTTAAGAAAATAGACAGAAATTTTTATGTAATTGCACTTTAGACTACTAACACCATCATGGAGTGTTCCAACACCCCCACCGGATAAAAGTAGCTTCTATTTTATGAAATATTGCTTTTGAATGGTCAAATCATTGAAGTGATTATTACTGATTTTATGAAAAAATAATCTACAAATAAGTCAACTAAGTTCTATAAACCTCTTTTGTGAATCTAACACTTTCCTTGTTGGTGAGAGAACACAAATGTGCCAGATATGGACACTAATAGGTAGTGACCTCTGCAACAAATAGTCATTAAGTACTTATTTTTAATTAACTGAAGTACAATTGTTGGCTCAAAAAGAGGGATGAGGGGTCAGTTGTAATCCCTTTAGATACAAGATTGAAACTGAGGCAACAGTTTCCCAGGAAGTCCCAATATAGGACCTTACCAAAGACATAGAGACAATTCAGTTGTGGATTAAACAAGGTTTACTAAATGTTTAATGAGGCTGTTTGGAAGACACAGCCAGAGAAGATGGGGAATGCTCCTTTTTACTTGTAAGATCCCATCATGGAAAAACATAATAGAACTGACATTGAAAGACTGGTTTTATTGGTTTGGCTGGACTTCCAAAGACTTCTGTATGTTCATAAGTGAGTGAAAGATGATTTATGAGAATGCTAAGTTCAGACATGTTAGCTTCTGAAAGAATTTCTTTCTCCTTTTTCAAATTTATCACTCTCTTTCTCTTTTGGTGGTAGTGGAGGAGAAGGGCCTTTAGTCCACAACTAGCCCTCTTACATCTAGCTTTAGACTCAGGGATCAGTAGACTGGGAGATTATATATGGAACCAGGTATCCAACAAGGATTAGCTGCGTGCAATGCTAGTGCTTTGTTTGCCTCCTGTACTTTATCTCTGGCACCGAGAATTTTTTTTCTACACTTTCTTGTCTTTCCAGGTTCATTAAAAATCAGAAATCAGGGCAAAGACTAGTATAAAATTTTTAGGTAAAGGAAGTCAAAGTCTTCAAGGGTAAATAACTGCTACTCGGTAGGGATTTTTCTGAACTAACTTCCTCACATACTGAGTTCTGTCCAAGACCGGAAGAACCATAACCCCTTCCACCATAAATCAGCCTACCATATTTTAAAATGTCCCTCTGCCCTGGTGTGGTCAGATACCGAGAGTGTGTATATTTAACTAACCTGTCTGTGTGCCCAAAACTATGCTATAGCCTTCACCAACTGTTTTGTAATTTCTTTTTGTCTATAATTCCCTAGCTGCCCTATAATTTATTCTTAACCCACTAACCAGAATGATCTGTTTAAAATATGTAAGACTGAGTCAATATACTGCTCAAAAATCTCATTATATTTCTCACTGAGGGTAAAATAATAATAACCAGAAGGTCCTAAATAGTGGTTCACAGGAGTACAGGTACGAATAAAACCTAGGAACATGCAAAAAAAACACCCAAAAAACAACATTGAAACTGTGCCCAAATCACTTACACTAATCATTGCAGTCTTTAGTTGTTTTTAAATGTAGCCAATGATTATTTTCTACTTTTACTACACTGAAGTTTGAACATTTAGACAAAGTGGTGCTCTGTCCACAGAGAATCAACCCAGTCTCTCTATCTTCCAACTCATGACCTTTCTCACTGTACATCTTTCTCCATGTCCCCTTTCTGTACTGTTATACATCCAATCCCAGATATCCTCTAATTCTATCTGTGCAAATTTCAGTATTTAACTACAAAATTCTAAAGACTCCCCACAACCAACACAATGTCATTATCACATCTAAAGAATGAAATTAACAGCTGTTATGATTCACTGAGAAGATTGAGAACCACCTCCCTGAAGAGCCTGCCTCCTGTTCCCTGCCAGGACCTCATCTCTTGCTTTTTCCAAATTTTTCCCTCCAGTCATACTGGCTGCCTTCCAGCACCTTAGACACACTAAGAGCCTTGAGCCCGTGTACTGGCTTTTCTGCCTGGATTCCCAATACATCACACCACACCACACCACACATGCACACACACACTCACCCACCCACACACACACACACACACACATACCTATGTCACCTACTTTCATTCTCCCAGTGTGGCTTTCCTTGACTCCAATATCCAAACTCATAATTATCTGAAACCCAAACTTGCCTATTCTCTCTATTTTTCCTCTTCTGTATTTGCTAGATACTAAAATCCTTGTTAAATTCATAAAACTATATCCCCCATTCAAAGAGAAGTTCACAAGAGTAGGCACCAGGTAAATATTTGCTGATAAATGCATGAGTGAATGATTCATTTGGGTTATAGTATGCCTACAGGTGAGTCAATGAGATAATGGGAATCAGGGTAAGAAGTCACATAAATGGATATTCTACTTCATAAACCTGAGAGCAAAACTATAAAATTTATAAACAAGAAAATGTGAGAACAATGACTGGATAATGCTTTTATGGTGATCTAATAAAAAATAAAGCTCGAATGATGAAAGTAATATCCTAAATGTTGAGATTGACATGAGAAAGGAAAATTGTTCTCTTCCGTGAACTATTCCTAGGATTCCTACCATAGATTAAGCCAGGTTGGTGAAAGAAAACAATTTCCATATGTGGGTCAAAGAAAGCTTTACATGAATATAGGTATATGTTGATATATGTTGATATGTCCTATAGATAAAAATAGAATGTGTTTATTTGCATGACATAAATATACTAGGTGATCTTACCGAAAGTGGAAATTACCACAAGTGTGTGGGAGTCAGAGGTTAGTTTAGAGAAGGGAACATGTGTGAATAAATGTCTAAAGTTCTGATACTAATATAGAACTGAGCATTAAATACAGACAAAAAATGCAAATGATGGCTTCTAAGTGTATCGTAGTGCAACCCACAATGTGTGGGAGAAGGAGGAGAGAGAGAGGGAGAGGAGAGGAGATAAAGAACCTGCCATTTAGGCAGGATGTGGGAGGGGGAGGGAATTGGGGACATGGGTGGTGGCTGAGGGGCACTGGTGGAGGGCGGGTGCTGGAACACTGTGTGACCGAAACCCCAAGCGTGAACAACGTTGTAATTGTATATCTCACGGTGGTATAATAAAATGTTAAAAAAAAAGAATGTGTGATCCCAGATGTAAGAACGCTAAGGCCCAAACATACTTGCTAACCATTCCTATTCTTCTTTACAGAAGAACCTGATTCTGGACTTTACTGTGTGTGCTGCTGTGCTCATTGAGTCAGAAGCATTCCTGGTCATCTTCCAGATGTAGGAAAGAGCAAAGCAGTTAAGAGTCTTTGGAAGGCTGGTACTGCACTCCCGGGCCTCATTTAGTTGAGTACAAGAGTCATACTTCACCGCCTTCCTCGACTAGGGCCAGGGAGGACAACTGGAAGCAGTCCCTTTGGAAACCAAATCTAAAACAGGTTGTTTCAATCCAAGCTTGGATCATTAAATACTGGCCTTCCACAGAACAGGAGAGCTAACTCTGTTTGGCTGGTGTGGTTACAGAAGTCCTGCTTGCTGCTTCCTGGGGAACAAATAGAAGCACTGTCATTATAGTGACGGGGGAGTGCTTACTACAGAAATGGTCCCTGTCAGGTTTTCACTCTTCTGCGCTAGGAATTGTGGAACTGAGAAATGTATAAAGACATCAGAGAGGCTTCTCACTTTTCAGTGATAACACAGTGTATATGGAAAACCTCCAGATATTACTATTAAAACTTTCTGTCATCAAAGCAGAACAACAACCCTCAAGAGTAAGCAGCAAATTTCAGTAGTGGATGGGGCACACACACAGGAGAGATGCAATGGTGTTTGTATTGATTTCCATGCCCATTACATGTGTGTTGAAAGAAGTAACTCTCACTAAAATCATTTCTGTTGAAATTTCCTTCTCAAGTTCAACTGTCCCCTGTAAGAATAGCTGTTGTGCTCATCAACACAGAATGTAATTAAAAGAAAATGAAGTTTCACAACTTCCCTTTTGGTTGTTCTGTAGCTTGGTTGTTCTTGCGGAGGTAGGGACATAGATTAGCTTTTTCTCCCTATTAAATGACATTTATCTAAAGAATGGCATTTATCTATAGAACGATCCGCTATCTGGAGACTCACTAATTGCACCCAGAAATATTAAGGAGTGTTATGTCAAAGTGTCAATTGTCACAATTTGGCCCAAAGACCTTTACTAGGTAAAGTATATCTAAATAAAGAACTGGTACTTTCTGCAAAACACACCAGTTTGTTTTTGTTTATCTCTTTAAAGTGCTAAAATGACTACTTGCAGTCATTCTTTCATTTGGGTAGCTACGGTTATTGGCTCCTGATGCCCAGAGTGTGTGGCAAGTGGCCTGCAGGAGACTAGGGGAAGCTGGCTTTCCTATGTGCAAGAAGAGAACCTGGCCTTTTGCATTTGCAACTTTGCCAACCCTTGTAGAAGTTTGTAAACACCATATAATATGTTATGATGTTTACAGCATATGTCTCTTATTGTTAAGAACTATTGTGAAAGTATGAACAGAGTCTACTTCTTAAAATATGTTGTATTATAGTTATGGCATCCAATTATACAATAGTAATTGTGAATAATTATACCAATCCCCAGTCTGTTTTATGACTACTTCTCACACTGAGCTCATATACTCTATATAAACACCATCTGTATCGAACATAAAACTCTTAGTTGTTCTAAGAACATAGGCTTACAAAGTATATTTTATTAGTTCTGGGGCCAAGTACTTTCCCCGGCGGTTGCCCTGGTCCCCACAAACCACATGAATCCAATGATCTTCTTCAGAGGCTGCATAGTTTGATTTGGAGCCCAGTTACCTGTGTAAGTGCAGGCTCATTGTAGGAATCATGGTCTTGGATCCCAGAATGCTGACAGGCTTCTGTAAAGTCATTGTTTAGCAGTGTGTATGCTTCGTTTGCCCTGCAGGGATCTCCTCATTCCTGACATGCGCAGAGGTGAGTTGAGCACATAGACTCCGCCAACAAGTACTCCTCAAATTTCTCTTTGGGAAGTGCTTATCAGGTATTTGGGTGCCAGGTTGCCCCCCCAGAAATCTCCAAATAATACCTTTCCCTGAAGAGACACTTTGCTAGCTGAAACATTTTTAACCCTTTCAGAGGATAATTAAAAATAAACAAAACATGATTGATTGTTCAATAGTTTTTGGTTCAAGAATTTAAATCTTTATGAGCAATGATCTAAGCTACTCAAAAGCCTGACTTTATTATATGTAAAATAGGAACAGAGTTAAAATTTTGTTCCAATACCAATAAGTGATCATCATCACTAAACTTCAGAAAGAGCTTACAAATAAACAGAAATTTCTTCAGAGGAATTAAACCTAGTCTAAGAAAGACCAATTGTGCATTTTTCTGGCAGAGAAACAGCCCAGTGCCACATCCCAAAAGAATATGATACCCCTGAATCTTCCCAGGTAGACTGGTCCTAGCCGAGATCTCTCAGACCATCTAGGAATGAGGACAGGAAGATTCCCTTTCTGCAAGAAGGCACAGCAGCCCGCAACCACACCTGACACACTCCAATGTAGCCCAGCTACTCAATTGAATATTATCAAACTGAAAAACCTCCAATTTTTTTTCAGATCTATAACTCTTGGACTGCACGGTGACGTGCGTGGCCACGACATCTCCAAATTCCACGGTACTGTCATCCCAGTAGGATCATAGCAAATCTGGTGGGAAATCGCATAGAAGACCACCTAGCTCAATGAGTCTACATAACACGGAAGGTTCAACTCACACTAACCAGCACTGTAGATCCTGACTGACTTGAGCAACATCACTGTGAGATATAAAAATTATCACAAATGGGGGCCCGGGTGATAGCCCAGCGGGTAGGGAGTTTGCCTTGCATGCAGCTGGCCCATGCCGGCCCAGGTTCGATCCCCGCCATCCCATATGGCCCCCCAGCACCGCCAGGAGTAATTCCTGAGTGCTGAGCCAGGAGTAACGCCTGAGTATCGCAGGGTGTGACCCCCAAAAAAAAAAAAAAAAATTATCACAAATGACTCTTGTGATCTAGTTTTGACACTTCCATTTGCCTTTGTGTTTTAAACAAGCAATATGTTTGTTCCTGCAAAAGGCAGGCTGGGGTGTAGTGAAACTGGGGACACTGGTGAGGGAAGATGACACAGTGGGATTGGTGGTGAATTAGTTTTGGAACATTTAATGCCTGAAAGAACTGTGCTATAAACAACCTGGTAAATGATGGTCTTATAATGCACAATTTTCTTTAAAAGAGAAATTGTTGAAAAAAAAGTCATTCTGCTTTATAGTTTGTGATGTGCAGCAATTGAGTGAGCTCACTCACTCGTTCCTGCATCTTTGATGATCTGGAATTAAATATCAGAGCCCCTTTTATTGTACTTACATTTTGGAATTAGTCCCTGCTACACAATATCATTTCATACTAACCAAGACTTTAGGATTTAAATAGCAACCTTTTTATTTTTCCTGGTAAAAGAATTCTACTTTCAAATAGCATACACAATATTTTTTTTTCAAAAGGCAAGTACATTTTCCCCATGGAATTAGGCTTTGCCTCAGAAAGAACTGTAGTTGTAGTCACATGGGTCCAAATACACTGAACATCATTAAAAAGTACCATGCTAGGTATGCCAGCATTTGTACTCAATTTATAAGAAATGTCATTATGGAACAATGATGTCAGGACTTCCAGGTAACTATCCAAACATCCAAAGATGAATGCATTAAATTGCCATCCAGAGATGCATACAAGAGGTCAGATTGTATAGAGGTAATTTACTCAAATGTTATTTTTTTTTTTGTCCCATGGAATTTCACATATTCAAACCAATGACTTAGCAAATGACCAATTAATGCAGGCTTAGAATACAGCATTGTTTCTGCTCATTGTGACAAAGTGAGAATTAAGGCTCTGTCTGCATGTCAGAGGGGTGGCCGATGACAAAGAATGTTGCCAAAAAGAATCTGTCTTGGTAACAATATAACTTGGTAATATGACACTCAAAGCAGGATCAAATTGTGATCATAAACATAATACCTCAAATAACCACTACTCTATTGACTCCAGTCAATACCTTGTAAATGTAAAAGTTGCAAAATATTTGTTTCCAGAATATGTGTGCTGAATGTTGTACATGTTTATTTCCATTCATTCCTACTTCATCTTAGTGAGTGATCTAAGCAAGGTAGATGTCATGCTCTGTTCACTGAAAGTTCAGACAATAATAAAATTTTGTGGGCCAAGGATGAAGAATTAAGGTCCTCACCTCTGTATTTCCTTTTGACATGTGGAACTTGTGCTACAACACACACCATTTAACAAAAGGGATGTGGTCTCAGAAATGGAGAGCTACCCCACACAGTACTGGGCAGGGTCACTAGTGCAAAATCCCCAGGGAGCTGCGGGCCCTGTGCTGTCATCGATTTCCTGTGCTCAGTATTGGAGTGATTCACTGAATTCCTTAAATGATACAAGACAGTGCTTCCCTGCACAGTGTTCTCCCATCTCAATTTTCCCTCTAACTTGCTTTCCCTGCCTCCAGTCCCCCTCTCACCACATAGAGCAGTGTTAGGCTTTGGCTCTTTTGCGGTACTGCCATCCCTAGCACTTGAACACAAGTCAAAGATGTTTGCCTGAACACAAAATAATTACAAAGAGACTTTGAGAAATCAATCAGACCGGAAAGTATGTGTATGGAATAAAGTGCCATGTGGCATTATGCACCATGGGCTAGGTGGCACTCACTCTCGCTTATGACTTGAATACATGAGGAAAATATTCATTAACTATTGTGATAGATCTGTAATCTCACATCCATGTATCATCTGTCTAGAGTCACACAATTACATATTCTTATACAAATTTATGACATATAAACATATCCGCTATGTGCCAGAGATACAAATATTACAATGTAAGTAAAAGGAAACATAGAGTGAATATTTTTTCCTGTTTTCACTGCCAAAGAGACAGTGGCACAAGATGCAACTTACTCTGTGCCTCAGTTTCCTTATTTGTTATGTGAGGTTAACTGCTGCCTTATCTAGAGGAACTGAAAGGGGTACCCTACAGAAAACTGCTTTGAAAAGTACAGAGCTCTATACAAATGCTACAGATAATGAGATGTTTGACAAAAGAGCATTATTCCTTTGCTAAGATACATCCACATTCACGTTTTCGTTATCTGTGAAGCTAGTTCTTTGAAATTAAATTGAGACCATAACCAACATCTCTCCCAGAGCTGCCTGAGGTTTCACTCAGCAACAAAGCAAGGGTTTCTTTTCATCATTCATCATATTTGAGTTCAAGCACCAAGAGGTGCTTTTTACCAGTGGTGAAAATAGCTTTCTTTTTCACTGTAGAAACACAAAAAATGATCTCTGTGCAGATGCTAATGTAAGGATAAGGCTTAGTCTTAGTTGCAACCAAAAAATGCCCCATTTGGCTTTGACTGTGGTATGTGCTCTCAGTGGGTAGAAGGGAGTGAAATCATAAAGTAATATTTACATAATCAGGCAAATAATTAAAGAATGAGATATTTTCAATTGGGAATCTTGCTCCATCTTTCTTTCAGCTTTGAGTGCCAACTGGATACTCTCTCCTATAAACAATGTTAGGATAAAAACCAGTTTGACAACAATAGTTGGAAAGGGTAACTAGAACTGAGTATATTGAAAACAGGTAAAGGGAGATACATAACCCTTCAGTGTCTGTATTGCAAATCACACTGAACAAAACAGAGAGAGAGAGAAAGAGAGAGAGAAAAAGAGAGAGAGAGTGGTGTCTGACAGAGAGGCAGGGACTGTAGGAAACTGGGGACATTGATACTGGGAAATGTGCACTGGGGAAGGGACGGGTGTTGAAACACTATGACTGAAACCAATCACGAACAACTTTGTAATAATCTATCTCACAGTGATTCAACAATAACAACAACAACAATAATAATAAAATAAATAATTTCATGTAGTCAACCTAATCATGTCTTCCTTACTTGGGCACCTTCACTGCTACTGAACACAAGTCCAGGGTTGGGTATATGTGACCTTGTTTCCTCTGACCCCAATCTTTCTAGCACTTTTTCCTGCTCACTTCCATGACACCATGTTTAATTGTGCTAGATTCTCTATGCTGTTTTAATAGTCTTAGTGTTTTCATCCTAAATGGCTTCACCACGTCCTCTTATCTGGAGATGTGTCATTTTACCAGGATATAACTTAGGCAACTGAAATTCCACCTACATTTTTTTGGGGGTGAGAAGCTTGGGGCATTCCCAGGGGCTACTTCCACCCTATGCTTGAAGCACCCTGTGTTGCTAGGTACTAGCTAGGTACAAGGAACCAAACCAAGGTTCTACTGAAGTGAGAGTATGAACTTGAATCCATTGTATATCTTAATGATGATTCCAAGCAAAATTTCCTTAAATTCTTAACCAACTGCAATGTTTTCCCTTTCTAAATACATTTTAATATATCAAGCTTCAAACAACTCCCACTTACATTTTTTTTTCTCAAAAAGTCTCTCTAGAATGCTAATTATTCTATCTGGTGGAGTATCTTCTCTTATTCTGATAATAAAAAATTCTGAAGTTAAGGCTGGTTTATTTTTTATTAGGGAGGCAGTGGGTCAGCACTGTGCAATGCTCAGAGCTTTTCTGGTTCTATGCTCAGGAATGACCCTGGGTGCTCAGGGAATTGTTATGTGCTGGGAATTTGAACAAGGTCTGGCTACATGCAAGGCAAGTATCTTACCTTCTGTATCACAGCTCTGATCTAAGCATGTTTTAGGATGCTACTTACGGGCAGTTTCAAATGTACACAAAGTAAGTAGTAGATCTTATTTTTGCATCTTTAGAGCCTCTCTCTTTTGCAGGAAGTGAATTTAAGTAACAAGGGCCTTGGGCAATTGGATGTCTGTCTGCCTAACTTAACTCCTTGCTTCCTGGCCAGTTAAGATTTTCCTTAGTAACAGACCCGGGCACAGACATCCCACACACCTGCAGGATCACCCTCCACCAAGCCTAAACCCACTCACCAATCTTCAAATTCAGGGAACCAGTTTGTCCTGAAGGTTGTTGGTCAGATAATCAGCAAAGCTAACTACAGTGGTGATGGGGACGGTAGGGTTGAGCAGAGTGATTTGCCAGAAATATTTTCAAAGAGAATTCAAACCCGATTGTATTTCTGTGTACTTTTTCTACCAAGGCACATTTCTTTAAATGTGCAGTACTGGATGCATAACCTAAAAATAAAGGATCACTTCACTTACCAGAATTATTGCCCTTTTTTTTTTAACCTTATACTACTGATAGGAATATCATTTTTGAAAGTCTTCCCCTCAGCAAACTTTCACTTTAGACTAGTCTATTATCTTAGACACATAAAAATGTGTTTTTGCACTTGCCCCACTAACTTCTGCTATATGTACATGTTTTTCAGAGAGGAGCAATGAAATCCATAAAGTGAACCAGAATTCTACAGTGATAAGAGACCAGGCCCATGCTATATCACATCCAATTAACTCAAATGGACTGTACACTGAATTATTCTGTTAGTGCATGGAAGATCAATAAATATGGGCAAACCAAACCCCAGCTCCCTACTTTCCCACCCGATTCTAGTAGATCTGAGGCAGATCATGCTACTGTGATGTGTATACCACAGCCCAGGCAGGCAGGTGGTGCATAGACACCATTCAAACTTGGCCTATTCAATCCCAACTCCTCTAACTCGCCATTCATGCATAGCAAAACACCATCTGGTCCTATTTTGCCTCCAGCAATCACAGCTGACCAAAAAAACGATAATAACAGCTGTTGCAAAACAAAAAGCCAAACAAAGAGGGTGGGAGGGGGAGAAAAGGTTAGATTGAAGTCCAGTGCTGAAAAAATGCTCCATGAAGTGAGAAACAGGAATGAAACCATTCAGACGCCTAAAGCGCACTGAATGGACACAGTGGAGGACTTCTACTTAAACTTGAGATATTAATCCATCTGCCCAGAAAGCCTTCAAACCTCCATCAGGTGGTAATATATTGCAGAAATTATGCTGCAGGAAGGCAGTTAAGCTTTTGTTCTTTGAGTCAAGAACTAATGACCCCGTGTCAGCTAAAAATGAAAACTCCTTATGTTCTTTCATCATATAGCAGTACAGGTTAATACAAAAAAGGAGAACATGTTTAGCCAGAGTAATAAAATAATGTGCACACAGCAGGGGAAAAGAGAAGGTGTATGTGTGATAGTTGGGGGGCTTGGAGGCTGGGGAGGGCTGGGAGGGGGTCCTCATTAATGTCTCTAGGCCACTGAAGAGGGAAGGCATTGAGGGCACACAGGCATCCAGCTACTCAGATTGTATAATTTTCATTCTGATTTTTCACTGCTGATGAAAAGGTCTCTTTCTGATTGTTAACAAAAAATATATACCAAGCCCTTACTACTTCAAGAAAAGCAGCAGTCCCATGTCTATACTGAAATACAAGATGATTCAAAAAATACAGTCTTTTAACAAATCCTGAGAAAAACAATTTGTTAAAAAAGTCAGGAATTCTCCTGACGTAAGTCTTTTGACATTTTCAATACATAGTTTTGCCTGGTGATTAATTTTTTAAACTGTAGTAATTAAGCTATTTTTTTTTCTTGAAATTGACCATCAGTGCCTTAGCAGCATTTAATCAAATGTGATAAAACCCAAGATTTATAAAATCATTTAATAGATGTTACAACACCTGCTTCTAACTGCAAACAGTTGAAAACAGACTTCACTTGCAATTAAGTCTTATCACTAGTGACATTTTTTTCCCAAGCAATACTTCATGGGTTTTCAAAATGACAATTACAGAACTAATACACAATTACTGTCACATGTAGTTTAGCAATTAATTTTGAAGACATTTGTCTAAAGGTTTCACAACAGAATATAAAATGGCTCTTATTGTTATGTAATGTTAGTTTCAATTCACAGAATATCTTTTTACCATCAGCTCTGTGTCGGATAGGCCTGATGCAGGCAGATCATTCCTTTGTGTTCCATACAATCACGCTCATGTAGATGTGATTAAGCATCATTCTAAGAACTGTTTGAACACTGATACCTGTCAGCTAATACAGCATATAAAAAAAGCCTCAATTTGGACATAAATTTTTCTACAGCAAGAAATCTATAAATTTATAATTAGAATCCCTTGCTGTTCAATATTTGTACATAATACAGACTATGAGAGGATTATGAAATATTGAAAACTGAATTCATTATTCATAGCCCACAACATACAGTAAATATTCTTTGAAATACAACACCAGGTTTGAGGAATCCATATCGCGATATTTTTCAATAGGCTGCATTCACAGGTGATGGTTACCACAACTCACACCCTCATTTTCCCCAGATTAGGATTCTGGTCAGGGTTGACACTTGCTGTTTTTAATTTTCATTTTATCATAAGCAGTTTAAGACTGTTGCCAGCGGTAATTTGCAATTTTTATCAAGACCTCTTCATTATAGCTTCTGACAGGACAGATGCTGTAATTAATCATGCAAGACAACTGGGGATAGTGGTCACACTGTTCGCAAAGAGGTGCCATGACAGAGCGAGAAAGGGGGGAAGAAATGGGCTCTACAATCATTATTTTGGCCTAAAAATCAGCCATTTTCAAAGTAATAAACAAATTGCTGTCCAGTTGTATTTCCCAACACAAAATGATTCTGTTCCCTTCTATACTTATTTTGATATTTGCATCTCGACAAAAAGATGATTACAAAAAATAAAAGATTTCCCGGGCTTGTTTAAGAATTGGGTCCCGGCCATCCAAATTCTTCACTACGTCTACTATATTACCAATAAAAACACAAGGTGATCCTTGGGTTCAAAGGAAACTTAGTATGCGGCATACTCTTAGAATACATGTTCAGGGAACGAAGAGTGAAATTTGGCATATCATTTTATTTGAAAAGTGAACAGTTTTCTGTTGTTGCATCAAAATACAGTCCACAGATTTTACTGAAATGTGTTTATTCTATAGCAAGATAAAAGCATTTTTTGTTTTAGTTAAGCAAAATACAAACAACTTAATTGCTGCTATCATAACTCATAAAAAAGTATAAAACAGCATAAAAACACAATAAGCAACGTAGCAATGAATGGTTTATGTCACCAGTGTTTACGTTAAAGCCTCGTTTATGAAAACTTTACAACACATGATATGAAAACTTACAACTTGGAAAGAAAATATTTACATTGATTATTCAGATGTGGTGCGCCTTTTAAATATTCTACGAGTATTACATCATAATAAAAACTCTTGCTTTTTTTTAAATCTTAACTTTCGTAATAACTGTTTTCATTTAAGTGCATTTCCCTTTGAAAAATACAGTGTTTTTATTTTTCGAAACTTGTCACTCAAAACACAGAATATAATATTCACATTCTTTTCTTCTAATTGGAATGAATATAATGGGCTAACAGTGGTCATATATATTGTTACAACATATACTGTGGTTCGATTTGGAGAATTCATGGGTAAAAAGTGGAAATGAGTCAATAATTGAATCTAATCACTTGCATTTTTCTGGAGAGATTTAGGAAAAAATAAGAGCTTTGGCAAAAGTCTGTGATTTACATTATTTTTTTTCATGACAAAAAAATGCCATCAACTATTCACGTCATACAAATGTTTGTATGAAACCGGATCTTCATATTTCAGGTAGTTACAACTGTGCTTTTTATTGTTAGGGGCTTCGGAAGTTCAAATAGCCTTGAAGTGTGATTTATTCACTTCGGAAGAAATAAAGCCATTTCCTATGACTCAGAGAGGCCAGTTTATAGTCACCAGTATGTCCCAGGATTCGTTAAATGGTTTGATTCACATATCGTAGGTATAGCCTGAATAAATAAAAAAGGCATCACATACAAGAGCACAGCTTTCTTGTTTGAAAACAACGTGATTTATAGTCAGCTAAAAGATGAAGCTCAGCTACTCTGTAGTTCTTATTGCCTATCTAATAGACACTTGCGAGGACCACGTGATCTGTTACACATTTCTGCATAACCAACACAATGTACACAGTTCAGCCACAAAAAGTAAGTTTACCACTCCTCTGCCACTCTCCTCCAGACATGCAGCTCCACCTGCCACGTGCGGCTTCAGAAGATACTGACCTGCGACAATACTTGAGTCTGTATCTGAGACTGCGTTTGCGCTGCGTGCTGCTGCGAGGCTGGCTGGGGACTCCCAATGGCGGGGAGAGGGACGTCATCTGAGAAGTGACAGGGAGTGCTGACGAGGAGAAGGCTGAGGCTGAGGCGGATGCTGCATGTGTTGCAGCTGCTGCAGCTGGAGGTGCTGCTGTAGCTGCTGCTGCAGCTGCTGTTGGCTGATCTGCTGCTGCAGGTGCTGTTGCTGCAGGTGCTGCTGCATGTGGTGTTGGAAATGCTGCTGCTGCATCTGCTGCTGAATCTGCTGATGCATTTGGTGCTGCTGGAGTTGTTGCTGCTGCATCTGCTGCTGCTGGAGCTGCTGCTGTTGCTGCTGCTGCTGTTGCTGCTGCATCTGCAGCTGATGTTGCTGCGTTTGCGCGGAAGGACTCACTTGGGTGGAGGAGGCTGACCCGACCATGGTCGTGCCCATGGAGCTCATCAGTGGAGCACCAATGTTCGACGGCATGTTGGCTGCGATGGTGACCGACGTGACAATCTGGTTCATGGGGAGTCTCATGGTTAAGGGCTTGGGAGCGATTGACCGAGGGAGTGATTGTTGGAGAGTCTGAGGGGACGGGGATACTGCTCCATGTTGAGACAGCGGAGGGTTGAGAAGGAGGGAAGATGTCAGATTGGTGGACGCGAGGTCTGCTGAACAGAACGAATGGTTTGGGCTTCTGCTGATTCGGGCGGCAGCCTGCATGTTAGGGAGAAAAATGTCCAAAATATTCAAAAAATACAAGTATTTAAAATACATCTGGACTCCCCAGCTCATCAGAGCTCCACCCAGTAGAAGAGCTGATCACAAGCTCTTCATCAATAAATGCATGAGATGAGAGGTGACTACAAGAGTATACCACCCGCATGGCAGAGCCTGGCAAGCTACCTGTGTCGTATTTGATATGCCAAATTCCAGTAACAATTATAGATCTCATTCCCATGACCTGATGGAATAGTTTGAGGTGCTTAATGTTCCTGGAGCAAGTGATGCCTCTTGGGCTACACTAGCATGTGACAGGACATATGGAGATGTTACTGGTGTCCATTCGAGCAGATCAATGAACAACGGGAAGACAAGTGACACAAGTGAAGTGAAGTGAGAATTGTAGATTGTTGATTACTATACAGACCACCGTTCTTCATGCTTCCCTATACCTGAGCCAAATGTTTGAAAACTTTTTGGGGTTCCTCTCAGAGCTAAACACATCCCCTCCCTGCTCAACTGGGGCTAGCCGGGTGTGTTTGCTCCAATCACTAGAGTGGAGTGAGAGTGAGTCTGCCAGCTGCAGTGCTCCCGCGCTGCTCCATACCCACCACCGTTACGGGACTCACGAAACACGCCCTGTCATTGCCTTGCTCAAGAGCCAGACCAAGTCTGTGAAGGAGCACGAGCCCCCAACACAGGCTGCAGACAGACTCTGGGGCTAACCCAGATCTGAAGGTCTGGTCAGCGAACTAGCCCTCTCTGATGCTTATGTTCAGCTCACTGGGCTTTGTGGCTAGTGTCACAAGGCACAACTGTAGCAAAAAGGAACTAATACCTATACATTTAAGAAAAATTATTCAGCATTTAAGTCTGAACACGGTGACCACGAAAAAATCACATACTGAAAAACAAAGGGATGGAATACTTGAGTTCTAACTCAGCTCTAGTACTTAAGAACTTGCTGACTTTGGGCAAGCGAATTCCCCCAATTTCTTCTTTGGTTTCCTCTTCTATATATATAAAATATAGGTATTATATATATATGTGTGTGTGTATTATAAAATATAGATATTATATATATCTATATTATATATTTTATATATAATACCTATATTTTATAACACACACATATATAATACCTATATTTTATATTATATATATATATATATATATATAAATATACACCCTTGGGCAGAGGTTATGAGAATTTACCTTGAGCAGAGGTTATAGGAATGAATTTAACTCATATGTGAGACATTCAAAACAGTGTTTGGGTTACTGGAAATAGTCTTTAAACAAAGTAACAATTTCTACTACCAGAAAATGACTGCTGCTAGAAACTTAAAATTCCTGTAATTGCATAATAATTTATAATAAAACTCCTCTGAATATAAGGAAAACATAACAAATCCTTTGTGATAGGAATCCTTTGTGGGAGCTCTGTGTGCAGACTAAGTTATACATACTCTACAACTTTAGAAAGGCTCTAATTTACTGAATGTTTTCTAAGATTCCCCTAATTTATAAAGGGGAATATTCAGGACTATGGGGAATAATGGGAGAATATTCCCCCAATAGATAATGGGGGAATATTCAGGACTCCGTGTTACATGCAACACCCTGTTACGAGAACAGCATGGGCCTTAATATGGACAGAAAGTCCCTGGTGCGTTTAATGTGAAAAACATAGTTACCTCCACAAACCTAATTATTTAACTAATGCAACATGACTGGGATCATCCTCATTTTAAAGACTATTATTTTTCTCTTCACAAAATTAGGAGCTTCTGCATATAGGGTTTTGGGATAAAGCTGCTAGGTACTACCTTTAATCCTTTTGAAGGTTAGTCCTGGATTTCTATTACTCTAATTTAGAAAACCTGATTTTAGAAGGAAACCAAGGAGTGACCTTACATGAAGAATTATTCCATGTTCCACAAACCATAGCTAATAGCTTCTGTTGAAACATGTATTATTTTTGTAAAGCTCCACCCCTCAATGGGCAGCACTGTAATTTCCAAAGCTTAGTGGGACTACAGGTTACTGGAGAGTCATGTTCTAAAGTCTTAGGAAAGAAGCAGATTGTAAAAATTCATAATTATTTATGGGGGAAACATTAAATCACCCTTAAAATAGAATCCACTAAATTCTATATACAAATAAGTGCAGCAGTCTTCAGAAACTACAAATCTATTTGAAGTTATCCGGGCCTTTGTGAATCTCATGGTGAATGGAGATGAGCAGATGATTGTACAATTTGCATTTGCCAGCTTGGCCTGCATCCTGTTGTTATTCCTCTATTGATTAGTTTTATTCTTCTATTGATTAAAGTGAAATTAAAGTCACATCTTTTGGTTTTCTTTTCTGATGTTTCTGGGGGGCCACGAAGCTTGGACCTCCCAGGGCTACTTAGGTAATACACGGTGCGGGAAAGCCTCCTGCATTCAGAATATGTGCTCTTAGCCCTGCGAGCTATCTCACTGCCCCCCTAGCCTCACATCTCAAGAGAGGAAGTGTTGGTCTCTGAAAGGAGAGGCATAAATGAAATGCAACCTACAATGCACCTTTAATGAGTATTTCTTTTTTTTTTTAATTTTTATTATACCACCGTGAGACATACAATAATGAGTACTTCTAATGCTAAGGCTGTAATCTTGCTTCTCTCAGACATGGGGCAGAGCTGCTCCTTGCTCTCCCTGTGCCCAGCTGCTCATGAGGCGCCTGGGAGGCATGGCGGATTCTAGCCCTGGCCTGCCACCCCAGCAGAGCCTCACTACAAGCCAGACCACCCTTCCCCCTACTTCATGGGGCCCGCCATTTTCCAGATCCGACTTCCCTCTGGTCGGGACTCAACTCCACCCAACAGACCAGACTATCACAGCCCGGATCATCGACACCCACCCTGCAGCAGTTTCTTTTCAAATCGGCCCAGGTATGCTAAACCAGAGACTCTCAGACATGGGGCAGAGCTGCTACTTGCTCTCCCTGTGCCCAGTCGCTCGTGAGGCGCCCGGGAGGCATGGCGGGTTCTAGCCCTGGCCTGCCACCCCAGCAGAGCCTCACAACAAGCCAGACCACCCTCCCCTACTCCATGGGGCCCGCCATTTTCCACATCCGGACTTCCTTCTTGTCACAACTCCACCCAGCAGACCAGATTACCACAGCCTGGCTTGCGCGGCTGCTAGCGGCCACGCGGTTCATCTATAAATGCTTTATTTAGAGGTGACTACAACAGTATGCCACCCGCACGGCAAGCCTGGCAAGCTTCTCATGTAGTATTTGATATGCCAAATACCAGTAACATTTATATTAGGTCATTCCGTGATCTAATATAATGGTTTGAGGCTCTCTATGTTCCTGGAGTAAGTGGATGCCTTTGGGTTCTACTAGCATGAGACAGGACATAGGGAGATATTACTGGTGCCAGCTCTAGCAAATAGATGATTATGGGGAAGATAGCGATAGTGATAGTGACCACCGTGAGACATACAATAATGAATATTTCTAATGCTAAGGCTGTAATCTTGCTTCCTGTAACCTCACTCTGTGGATGAGTTCCATTTAAGAAACAGACTAACATGGCTTTCCATATATGATAGCTCTTATTTTGAGAACTAAAATCCCTGTTTTCTAATTCTATTATCTGAATAGGATTTGACTCCACTCCTCATAATCACACAGGCAAATTTTTTAGAGATGTTTTCTCAACTGGGGTCCATATAGCCTCCTGGGACTCCAAGACCACAGTCTGAAAAAGGTTGAAAAAAAGTTGTTCTAGATGGAAGACCTTCAACTGACCCTCATCCCTTGACAAACTTTGCTTCCAACAGAACCAATACTTCTGCTGTGGTCTATCATCACATGACAATTAGATGCTACTTCCTTTTGAGATCATCATATTAACAGCTATTTCACACTTTGAGTTCACGTGAAATTTATATCTCAAAGCCTATTTTTTGTTGCCAGTCAGATCTCTTAATATAAACTTAGAAATTCTCGAACTGTACTTAATGAAAAAGTCAACAAATCCCCAAATTAACTTACAAACTTATTCCTTTAATATACATTCTTTTAAAGTCTCAGTCCTTGAACATTTCATCAAAAAATAAATTATATGTATTCTTTTAAAGTTTCATAAAAGTTCATACTTCCCAAAGACAAACAGAATTGGTTTTGGAGACATAGAAACGTCCCTGAATTTTGACTCGGTCTCCATTGGTAACTTAAGTTAGGGATAATAATCCCAATCACGGATGCTGTTTCCTAAATACCTTTTGAGCTACTTTTTAGTTATTAGGCTCAAATCTAGGTATAGTCAATTATTCATGCTCTAATGCACAAAAAAATCACCTATACCTTTTTAAGTAAATGAATATAAGATTCATCTAAGAAGTATTAGCAAATTTCAATTAGCCATCAACTATGCCTAAATTCTTAACATCTGCAATCCATGAATTCAGTGTTTTCTGCCAGCTAGTATGCAAATCTAGGTCCAGTACTGGAATATCTTTCAAGGTGTCATCCAAGTCTCAGAGATTTCACAATTGACCCGATGGATGTTTTCTCTTTAATGAAGCCCTAAAACTTATCAAGGAAGACAAGAGACACTAATAATCTGGGCATAACCAACTACAAGTCATAAATCTTAACATAAAGAAGAAACAACTTAGGTAAGGAAGAGGAAAAAAAATCCTGTTAAAATGCCTTGCCAGAAACACCTTCCCCATCTTGAAGCCACAACGGGAGCCTGAGCTGGGATCTCCACTTGCCAGAGAAATTACATCACGAGCAAAACATTAGCTCAAATGATCCTCCCCAAAGCCTCTCTAAATTCTAGAAGAGCTAAAGACAAAGCACATTCAATGCTAAAATTATGTAATGTAATAGCTCACACTCCTTCTGGATCAAGGTCATACTAAGCTAGAATGGCATTTGCTTTGGGGTGGGGGCAGTGCAGTTTATAATGCATCAATGTTCCATGGCTTACTCCATGTATAATACATATATGGTTGTTTTTTTTTAAAGTACTAGGAACATAATTTCATTTTAAATAATCATGAATTTTACTTATTTATATGATGTGGAACAGTTTGGTCAAAAATGCAACATCTCCATTACACTAATGTAACTGCAGAATTTATGTGGTGCCCAAAACTGCCTGATAAACACACCACCTCTTTTAAATAGATTTTCATCACTGACAAAGAGCACAAGATAAGGGGCCGTTTAACAGTTGTCTAAATAACTTCAGCACAAAAATGGAAGCCAGTAAATCTTTTGGAAACTATTTTGATGTAGCAGTTAAAATTAACTCTTTTTTATTCCTTTATCTGGGTAATCTCTAATGGAAATGCATTTTTTTTTCCAGCTATTCAGATGCCTTTCCTTTTTGACAACTGAAAGAAGAGCCATATCCATGTTTCCAATGCTCCAAGGCAGTTTTCTGACATAATGAAGTCTTTCAGCCTCTGGCTGCCAGCACAGACTTACCTTAGACACCAGGCTGGCCCTGTAAGCAGCCAGGGCCTTCAGGTATTCTTTTTTGGCAGCTTCCGTTTTTCTTTTGTATACCTAGGAAAGGACCACAGTTAGCACCACCTTTTGCATATACATTCTTAGCTGTAAAATAACTGCTACAGAAATTAATTCACACAAAGTCACTGGCAAAGCAGGTCTACGCAGCTTTGGTTTCTAAATGTAAACAGTCACAGGAACACACACAAGAGACGTTAAAACAAAAGCAAGTTCTGTCATCTTCGCCAGAGTACAATTCTGTTTTTAACCATTTTAAATCAGAAAAGATTTCAGGTTGCAGCTTCGATTCCTTGAGAGAAAATGCTGAGAGCCTCTTGTGAAGGCAATAAATAAGGTAGCAAGAGGGAGGAAAATTTGCTGCAAATGGTCTAAATTATAGAAAGTAACGAAGTTTCTCCATCAATGTCTTCTTTCCCTCACACACATTTCTAAATGGTAACAAGTGCCAGGATTGGAAAACCAACAACAGGTAGAATGTGTGAGGACAGAAGGAAAAATATGGAGGCCTTTAAAACTTGAATTTCCTTTGGAGGAAATAAAAATTCAGAAACAATAAAGGGAGATTTCTATTAGTAAGACCAATGAAGTACAACACACAAAATAATTAAACATTATTTGTGCTTCCTTCCTTAACAGTGGTCTGAGGGCTGAGTCTTAAGTTAAAACACATCTACCCAGAGTTTAAAAATTAGATATAACAGTTTACCATTCCCGTAGGATTAAACTCAGGGATAGAAATGGAATCTGCTACACAGAGCAGTTAAGTTCATTGGAAAGAGGCAAATTTGACAATTGCACCAAGCTAATTCATTAAGATAATGTAATGAATTAATTATTTGTAAAAAAAAAAAACTGGAAGGGTTTGGGACCGGGAAGAGTGGGTAAAGTGATTGCCTTGCATATGGCTGCCTCAAGTTGGATCCTAAGCACTCCATTTGGTCCTCCAGAGCAGAGTCAGAAGTAAGCCCTGAGCACCACCAGGTGTGGCCTGGAAATTATCCCTTTATCAATCAATTATAAGGAAAAATCAAGAAAAATGAAAGGTTTTATAGGCTTTATTTCTGAATCATTTATTTCATTTTACTGTGAATAGGGATCTAGTCTAATGACAAGTCAACTCCTATTAAGGTCATTGATTGTACATGCAAAGAATATGTGAGAAAGTGAGTGAGTGTACATGTGTATGTACATGTGTCTGTGGGTTTGTGTGGTTGTTTGGCTGACCTACAAGAAAGTCAATATTCTCTCCACCTACATGGAGAACTTAGTTGAACAGGGAAAGGTAAAAGACAGGGCATTCAGGAAATGTCTGCTACCAGTATGTCTAATCTGTCAAATCCTCAATGGCCAAACTTTCATATGATCTTGGAATATAATTCCAAATGCCTGCTGTCATTAATGAGACATGCAGAAACATCTTCATAGTATGGGACCCTACCAGGATAACACACATGAACATGTTTTTTTTTCATATGAACATATGAACACATCTTTATGTGTTCATAAAGATGATTAGTTTTAAAAGGCAAGCAGATGGACCAAATTCTCCAGTGCCTATCTGAGCAAGGTGGGGAAGGGGATTCCGTATTATTTAAAATGTTGTTGATGTGGAGCCTGGGCATCAGGTAGGTCCAGAGATAGTCATCAGATAGTCCAGTGGTAAGGCATTTGCCTTGCATGCGGCCGACCTGCGTTTGATCCCCAGCATCCCATATGGTTCCCCATGCAGTGCTTGGGATAATTCCCTGAGCACAGAGCCAGGAGTAACCCCTGAGCATTGCTGCTGGGTGTGACCCAAAAAAGCAAAAAAAAAAAAAATGTTGTTGATGCTTGCAGGATACTACTACCTGTATCCTCCAGTGCATACCAGAGTGGATTCTAAAATCCTTTTATGGGACTGGAATTCTGTATTTTATTTTTTTAATTATAGAGCACAGAAAGGTTTTCATGAAAAGCAACTGTAATAAGTGTACACATTTGATCAGAAAAGGGATTAAGACATATTCTAGTAATTCGAACGCATGGTTGTGTTTATCTCTGTCTTACCTGCTTTTGTTCTTCTCCAAGGCTGTCCCACATTGATGCTACGATTTTTGAGACCTCTCCAAAGGTTGCATTAGGGTTTTGACCTTTAATTGCAGCCTGTGTGTCTCTGAAAAAAATAGGGCATAGGCTGAGACTGGCTTCTGAGGCTCATTGGGATCTTTCTTTTTCTTTTTCTTTGGAGTCTTGGGCTTCTTGCCAGAATCTGGAGCAGCTCTTTTCTCTCCAATGGCCTGAAAAACAGGAAGAAAATTCACTACCTAGAATGTACTTTTAGAAAATGCATTAAGATTTACTCAGGTTCAATTGTTCTTCTTAGATTTTGTTAGCATCATCAGCAAATAAATCACAAGCAAAAAGTGGGGTGGGGTTGGGTGAATTTCCTTCAAGTTCACTGGACAACAGAGATGTGCATTTAGAGCATTAATGAAATCCAGAAGTATCTTCAAAATAATTCACAACATATGCTCTAAATAGCAATTATGAGTAATGAAAAAACAGACACTGTACCAGGAGATGGTGTGTGTGTGTGTGTCTGTATATACATGAAAACAAAATAATTTACCATTTTCAGAAGTTTAATCAGCAAACCTTCAAATAATAAAAGATGTAGATCATATTCAGATATTTTCAGTGCATGCCATATATGCAATCAGTATGAATTGATTTTTTTGAGGTCGATATTTTGTTTTATACCATGATATAACTTTGTCAATGTCTCAGGAAACTCGGAGAAATTAAAAAGGTAGTGCCATCTCTGGTCTTATACAATAAAGGTAAGGTCATCTTATTTACTCAAAAGTAGTGACTTATTTTACAAAAGGATAATATGATATATGAACATGTTGGAATTCCTTTAACTGGAGATAGAAATCAATACTTTTCATAAAATTAAAATCTCTTAAAATCAATATAATAAACCTAATAGAATATCCTTAAATATGCTAATATTGCCTTCAAGAACTTGGCCATTGAATGTTGACACATATCAATTCTGAGATCAAAAGTATAGAAATGATAAGTACAACTCATCAAACTTTGATGCCGTGAAGCTCCACATTTAATTTCTATGGTCATAAGATTTTAATGATGCTCTAGTATACTCTTCAAAGCAGCCTTTTAGCACACTATTCATCCAACGGAAATAAATTATCAGCCTTGCTTTATCTGCCTAGCCTACAACATGACTATTTTGTGGTTAGCTTCATCATGTTGAAGTGTTTGACAAAAATCTGCCTTAAAAAGTCAGCCTTGGGCAAGACCAACAGAGACTGATTTGAGTTACTAACAGATTGCCTTTTAATGGAGTCTTAAATCCTAATTCAAGTTTTCCAAGAGTATCATTACTTTCTGATTCAGGGTCATTTGGAATTTAATCCAATTACTAAAATTCTAGAGAGGAAACAGCACTTGTCTTTGAGAATTCTAAATCTTCCCAGTATTAGGAAAATACTAGCCTATTTCTAGGCGGGCCTAATGTTCCGAACTATTTGAGTGATAATAGCATCGCTACTTACACAAGTAGTTCACATTCTTGTAAGCTATTAATGGTGTTCATCGACATGCCACCTCTCTGCAAAATCCCATCTTCATAACTCACTATTCTCAATGTCATAGACTTTCTAGTTAGTTATTTGTTGTTACTGAAAAAAATTTCAGAATCAGTGAGACTTGTTTAATTCTAGCTAATGAATTTGAACTTGTAAGGGAGTCAGATGCCATCCAAGCATCCACTGGAGCCAAGTTTTACTGTAATGAAAAAAATATTTCTTTGGCACCAAGAAAAAAAACAAAACCATACACATATTTTTCTAATTGAGTCAAACAAGTGTATTCTTCTTTTCCTGGAAGAATGTTTGGCACTGTCAGCACCAACAATACTCTGACCAATGGCAAGATGAAAGCAATTTCCAGGGCAGCTTTTTCCAAATAAGAGGAGTTTAATTTTATTCTCTGTAAAACAACATTCAAATGTTGACAAGCTTTGATGTCCTACTTGAACAGCCAGGACTTGCCCTAATCATCACTACCTTTTAAGAATAAGCCTGAAATGAAAACTTTCCATTTAACTAAACGCTCAGAATTAATTATCCTAGAGAAATTTTTGTGTAATTGACTCAAAAAGGTTGAGGAAAGTGGAGAAATCGCTTTCCCCAGGAGAGACATCACCAGCAGTAATTTCAATCTTCCTTTCTCAGCAAAGTGATAACAAATTGGATTCCCTGTCTTTACAGAAAACCTAGCCCTTGTGCAAAATGCAGCGAGAGGTGGCCCCTACAAGGTTCGGTATAGAAAACAGAGCTTTCTTCCCCTTATCTGCACTTTCTGTTCCTGTGGTCACTGATGGTCAACTGCAATCCAAAAAAGCCATGTGTGGTAAGATTATTTTGAAGAAAAAGCGAAGTCACAGATCTTTTATTATGATAAATTGTGATAAAATATTTTATTATAATCTCTTGCTGAAGTTCATTTATAGTTTATCATAGATATGTATATGTAGGAAAAATGAAAACTATATACACATATACATGTTTATTGGTATATCATCAGTGTCAGATATCTACTTGAGGTTTGGAGCCTACCTCTCAGAGAACAGATGGGGTGTGTGTGGGTGGGTGGGGGTGGACACTGCTGTATTAAATGTAGCGAAATGTGAATGACACGGAAGAACGCAGTGGAAATGTGCAAAAGCCAGCTACAACTTCATTCTTACACATGTTCCCCTAGATTCTTAACTTATTCCTTCCTCCTTTACCACCTTAAAGTCATTCTGAGCATTAGTGAGAATTGACTACTGTGGTCTTTTCCAGCAGGATACTAATACGAATCCACAGAAGAAAGTTTCCTTCTTAAAAATCCCCTGTCATGTTCTCTAACGTTTTCTGGTTTCTTAACATTCTCTAACTTGCATCACTTCTCTCAATTGCTATTTAAAAATTAATGACATTAAGGATTTTGGCCTTGCTTTCATCTTAACATTAAGAAATACTGATTCCTTCCAGGTTTCTTGTTCCAAGGGTAGCCAAATCGACAAGTGCACTTCTAGGGAACGGAGTTCTAATCTCAATTTCAAAATCTCATCACCCCCTTCCCTCGGGAAAAAATAATACTTCTCTCTTTCTAAGTGGGTTCCCCCCATTTGTTGATACCCACATCCAATCTCAAACTAAAATCCAACTTACTGTTTACTCCATCAAATTCCAGTGAATTTAGAATTTTTTTTTGCTGAGAAAGGAAGAAATCACCAAAATTTGCTGATTCTCTTATTTTCAATTCATTACTAATCTTTACCACTTACCCATTTCTCTCTTTGCTAAAATGAAACCACTAACAAAGGGGCTTTCCAATTGCTTCTTTTCTCTGATCCTTTCTTTCACATTTTATAAGCAGCTATATTATGTTCCTAAAGCATAAATTTGCTTATGCTACTCGTCTATGCAAAGAATTAATTAGTTCCCAACTACCAACAGAAGTCTTCCACATTCGGCCATTTCTTTACTGCTCCATATGCAACTGTTCATGATTCACTGAAAGGACCTGTACTTACATTACTCCTCACTGCTCTCTCACACCAGAATGCTGGCCTCTCTCTTCTGCCTCACAAACTTTTATGCATCCTCTAAGACCTAATTCAAATATCACCTTCTCAATAAAGTCTTCCTCAAATCACTCTCCCAAGCAGAATCGATTACAATCTCAGCACACCAGATCCATCAATTATGCCACTAATCACATCTGGAGCTAGTTTTAAGCATTGCTATTCATCCCCAGTGGGGAGGCCCATAGACAGTAATTCTCTTAAAACTGTTTGTAACAACAGTAACATGCAAGCACAGAGTAGGTGCACAGCACACAACGAATGAACAAAGGAAGAGTAAATGCACTTATAATAAGTAACCTTAACCAAACAGAATGATTTTCTAGGCACTGGAAAAATTCATAGACTACAATTAAATCTTTTGTTTTAAACTATGCATATCTGGATAATATACACTTTCCACAACAAAAGCAAAATTGTGAAAATGATGATAGCCTTCTATGTGGTAAACATTAACTAAGGTATAAGGCTGTCCAAAGTGGAAGCAGTTCAGCAAAGTAGCTAGAGGAAACTTTACCCCCATCGACATTTACTTAGAACTAGAGCAGCTCCATTTCTGAAAGGTTTGGTGCCAGCAGATTGGGGAAACTAGACTGACAACAGTTAAAAATCCTGCTCAACATTTTATAACTAGGAGGGGCATTATGATATAATTTCCAGTTGAATATACTTTCCCCCAAATCTCGGTAAGCAAAAAAAAGTAAACATTACAATATTAAATCATCACAGATGGAAATGCTACTCCAAATCTATGATGAAAAAGATTCCAAATTCTCTGGAAGGTTGCATACTAATGTAGCTAACTTACTCTGTTAGATTCATCAGCATCCTCTTCGTTGATGGAGCTGGAAGGAGAGGGAGTGGCTGATTTGCTTGCTGGAGGTGAAGGTGAGGGTGTGGGGCAGGCTGGCCCTCCCCAAGTTCAACCCCAACTGGGCGCTGAGCTGAGACTGGTTGATGGTCGTGAGCTGGGTGGGAGGCATTATCCCAGAGCGAGCAGCGTCGGTCATGTGGACAATGGATCTCATGATCAAGGAGGGATCCTGGCGGTACTGAGAAACTTGCGTGTGGCTTTGATCCTAACAGAAGGCAACAGCAAAGGAGAGAGAAACTCTTAGTGTTCCCACTGTCAGAGCATTTATGTTGGCAATTACTTCAAGAGGTTGACCCTGTTGCAATTTTGATAGTTCTGCACTGTCCCAAGACAGTAGCCTCAATCTATTAGTTATGAGGTCTCCTGCCAAAAGGTGATAAGATAAAAACCTAGGTTATTCAGTTCAATGTATTCTGTTGTTGAACTGTCACTGGATCCCCTAACAAACAACGTAACAGAAGTAAAGAAAAACAAACAAGCTATGTGTCCCACCCGTTTCAGGTAGACCACATGGCTAGCCAAGTCTTACAGAGAGCGCAAGTTCCATTCCCTTCTCCCCAGTCCAGCAAGAGGGAGAATCCATTCTCTAGCTATCCCTTCCAGAGAAGCATAAAACATGCACAGAGATGGGTTAGAGAAACACAGAGCAAACATGTTTGCTTCAGGGCACCCTTCTGTAAAACACTCTGCGGTTAACCAGAAGGTCATTTTGATTTCGAATTACGTTGTCAATGGCATCTGGAAGTCATTCCACGTCTTTTGAATTGGATATCCCTTTTTCATCTTAAACCTGGCTTTGTTTTCCTTTGCTCAACCTACCATGATTTAATGTACTAATGGATTTTAAAAATTATGTATAAAAAAAGAGGAAGACATCACCAAAATGAACTTTCTCTGAAACTTATTGCAGTCACTTCAAACAAGTCTTTTCTGTTTGGAGAAGTCATGGAGAGGCTTTAGAGCCATTGCTGCTTTTTTTTTTATTTCCAAAGACTCAAAAAAATGAAGACATGCTCTTTTAAATGACTTGCTTTAAAACTTGTCATTTAGAGTGAGTCTGTGATTTTATTGAAACCAAATTCTGACTCACAGTGACCTAGAATCTAATTTTATACACAAGCCTATGAATGCTTCCTCTTTTCAGTCTTTCAGATAAGACTTGTTTTCTGTTCTCTAAAGAAACAAGTTGTAAATAATTAAATTATTATTAAATTGGAGCACTGGGTTTCTTAATGTTAAGAAAACATCACGAAATAAGAAACCCTAATATCAATAGGAAAGCAGTTGAATAAATTATGAGCTATCTGTATGACAAAGTATTATGAGGCTTTTTAAAATAATGAATTAGATTTATGTGTATTGACCTAGAGCAGGGATTTTCAGTCTTGACCCTATTGACATTCTGGGCCAGATAATTCCTTGATGGGGGAGCTGTTGTACACTGTAAGATACTTCCGCATCCCTTGCCTCGTAGATGCTTGCAGCAGCTTCCCTCAACCCAAGTTAGGACAATTGAACTTTTTTCTAGACATTGTCCCTGGGAGGCAAAATTGACCCCAGACCCAGAGTAATATTCGAGATATGAGAAGTAAAAAGGGAAGCTGGGAAATTAATTATAAAATACCCTCTATTTCCCAACCCCTATCCCTGAAATATATCCAAATTCTAAACAATGGGCAGAGTATGAGGCTGAGATGAGAATAGAAGATTCTTCACTCTTTACATTTATGAAACACAAAACAAATACACAATACTTCAGGGCAAGAAAAATGCCAAAAGAATCTATGGGTAGTTAACCCAGTCTGTGGCTAACTGCTGGGCTTAATATTAAATACATAAATTCTTTTCTTAATTTCAGAATAATTTCTGAGTGATAAACTTGGTCATGATTGCTGTGGAACAGTCCCACCCTTCCTTATCTCCCTGTCAGTCTCTCTAGGACCGTTCCAAAAAATATGACATCTATTGGAAGGTGTTCTTCCATAGTCTTAGAAGACAAAAAGTGCATTGTATGTTTCAGCTTGTCTAAATTTTCTTTTTTAGGGTAAGGAAGGTAGAGAGTTGGGCCACCTGAAGTGCCCAGGGCTTACTGTTGGCCCTGTGCTAAGCAGTTTCTTGTGGTGGACCATATGTGATGTCAAGGACAGAACTGGGGTCAGCCGCATACAGGGTAAGACCTTACTACCTAAACTATCTCTCTGCTCCCCCGTCCTAATTTTCTTGATTAGCATCTAGTACATATTCAGCCATTTCTCCTAAAAATATCTGAGCTGCCTTCTCTTATATATTCTTCTTAAGTTCAACCATTGTTTGCTTATACCACTTCTACCACAACTTTTAGCAACTATGTTGTCTATTCATTGGAGGTGGCAGAGTAATGTGCCAAACCTACTGGTGCTCAGGGATTACTCCTGAGCACTGTTCTCAGTGGTGACTCCTGGTGATGCCTTGGAGACTATATGTGGTTCTGGGGGATTGAACTGGGGTTGGCCACATACAAGAAATGTGTCTTACCGATGTACTATTTTTCCAATCCTATCTTTCCTCTAATTCTTAATTTTGCTTTCCACTTATGTCCTTCAGAATGCTTTTTAGAAGTCCCTTCAGACTTGTTTATACATTAAGCTGTCTCACATAAACTTATATGGGCAACTTCCATGGTTTAAGTCTACATTTTAAACCTGAATACTAATAAAGTTATTAACTGGCAGAGCCATGAGTTATAATGATCTAAGTTATTAAGCTTTCTCAAAACAGAGGAGTTACTTTGCTCTCTTTTTTCCAATGCCTATGAAATCAGCATGCAGAGATACTTAATTGCTGCATCCACACCAACATTTCAGAGGCATCTCATGGTGAAAAAATGGACATGCCCATGGCCTCCTGAGCTTTTCCAGAATTCCACCTACAATTTATGCCTTTATTTTGGACCTGTTGCTTGAGTACTCCAATTGACAATTATTTTCACTGTGCTGAAATAAGAGTATTTAGTGTTAAGTTTTACATGTGCCAGAATGTTGCTAAGTTTAACATTCATTTTCCAATTCATTTCTCTAAATAGCTTCCTCTAAATAGTTTCAACTATTATGCTTGTTCTTGGAGAAGAGCAATTCCCTTGGTCATGGTGCTAGTTAGTGATTGCTTGATGGAAAATGGCTCTCATCAATGGAGAAGGCTCATATTGACAGAGAGGAATGATTGGGGCCCCAGGCTCTACTCTACATCCAAATGAAAGCAGCACCATTTTCGTTTGTTTATAAATTGAAATTCTTCATGACTTTGTATTTAAAAGGGGAAAGCAGAGAACCACTTTTATATTACAGTGGCGGTAAGGTCAAGATCTTGTCAAAACTTAACAGTCACCCACATATTTGCGAGTCATTTTTCTCTTCCCCACAATATATCAAGCTCCTCTAGAATTTTTTCAAGTAACGTCTGAACCACAAAATTGATACATCCATTTGTGTGAGCATTTTCCAGTCCACAGTTATCCAATAGTAACTTTTTATGATTGAGAATTACAGTATAAAGAGATTAATGGTTAAAGTGTCTCTTTAAAAATTCAGGTCTTCTAGAGACACCGATTATTAACAACTGCCTTGGGGAACATGGTGATCCTTAACAACCCCAATAATCTTCTATAGAAAAAAAAAGCAACCTTGAAATGAAGCTTCCTTTGATCTTATGATTCCCTCTTAACAAGAGAAAGATGTCAGCTCAATAAAAAAATACTTATTGAGAACCTACTATGCTCCGGCCACAGAAGCCAATATACCTATGTCCACATCTTTAAAAAGCTAGAAATCTCCCAAGATTCCATGATTCTTTTAAACATGAATTTAATTACATGCAATTTAGGATGGAATAATAAATTTACTATGACAGAGTATAGGCAAGAATAATTTATATACTCTCCAAAATAGCGCATATTTTTCTTAGTAATAATAGCATAAGAAAATGTATGAGTAAGGTTATAGCCCTGAGAAATTTAATACATTTTTGTAAATCATTACCTCTCACTTGTTAAAATTAAATCTTCAAAGAATTACCAATGATCACTGAAAGGCAAAGAAACTGCATAGATTACAAGAGATTGCCATTACCATTATCAATAAGAATTGACTGTTGATATCTTTTCCAACTACTTTTGCAATTATATTTTATTAGGTAGTGTGCCTTGTATAATTTCCTAAATGGCTCTTCATTAGGGGAAAAACTCATCCTCTCCTCTTGGTCTCACTCTGTTCCCTAATTGATGACATTAGACAAGAGTTTTTCAGCCTCAGCGGAAATAGCACTGTGCTTTGGATAACTCCTTATTGGAAGGGGACATTTTGTGCATTGAAGACCTAGCAGGATCTCTGTCCCCCTGCACACAGGGCACTGCCAACCTTAGTGGCTCCAGATAGTGGCCAATGTCAACTGCAGGAATAAAATCAGTCTCAAGTGAGAACCACTTATTAGGACAAATTGTTGTATTGACCCTGGCTGATCAGAAGGTGGAGGCAAATGAGATAGAACAATAAAGAGTTACCAACGAAAGAGAAACCCCTTTTTTAAGAAGAATGATAACATGAGAAAATATGGCCAAACCAGAGATCCCACCTAAATGAATTTAACAGTGTATTAAAGAAGAAGCAAAATTAAGCCAGTTTGAGACATGTTCTGATCTCAGCACCCCTGGTTCTGAAGCCTCCAGGTTTGGGCAAAATTCTTTCATCGGAAACTCAGAAGGCTTCCTCCCTTCCAAAGGTGGTCATCAGCTGGGAACTCTCTAGATTGAGCTGCCGCCACTAGTAGGCTAATCTCCCCAGGCTTAACTAGTGTTTCCGCCCTCACCACCATCTCTGCCATTTACACTGAATGCTTATTATCATAAAGTAGATTCCCTACAAGAAATCAAACTGGATTTCTGTGATTGGCTTGAGACAAAATGAAACTCCTCCACCTAGGTGGAAATGAACAATTTTGAGATTCAAACTTATGTCAGACAAATATAATGAAAATCATTTGCTGTGAGGCTAGGGGTGCGGAGGGTTGGGGGGGTGGAAAAGGAATATGCTCTGTTTGCAGAAGTAGAAAACATGCATAAATAAGCCTCAAATTGGGACAAATGCTGCAAAGCAAACAAGCTGATTGTACAAAAGCAACCAACAAGCTAATTATTAACATATCTGGAGCCTCCCAATCAGTCTCAGGGAGCTGAGGCCAGTCCTGGCAATACTTGGCCTGGTTACTAAGCAGACAGAAAGTCAGTCCTCTGGTCAAGTGGTGCTCAGGGATGTCCAGGGCTAAACTTAGTTGTGCTGTAGAGGGGCTAGGGGTGAGTATGAGGTGCTGAGATCAAACTTGGGGCCTTATGTATGCCAAAGATGTATTTGAGTCCTCTGAGCTATCCCCCTGAATCCATAACCAAAAAATGAATTATAGGTAATTAGCTATATTTGATTACTTACTTAAAGTTCTCTGAAAGAGGATGCATGAACGGCTACCTAAAGATGAAGTGAAAATCAATGAGGAAAAGGAAGGAAAGCAAGTTCTAAAGTTTTGGGGGTTAGGGGAGTCTGGTATGCTTGAGAAATGGAAAGGGGTCCAATGTAGATGGGAACAAAGAGAGAAGATTGAATGCAACAGGATTGGCAATGAGAAGCAAGGGACTCAAAGAGTGCTTTTCTGAGGAAGTGAACCACCAAGTTCAGATCGAAAGAGTCTAAAACAATGATCCTAGTTAGAGAGACACATGTGCAACAGGTGTGGAGTATGAGGAGCATCACGGGAAGGGAGAGGTCAATGGTTCTGGGTCAGAGAGGCAAGTCACCTAGACGGAGCCAGTCAAGGAGTCCAACCCAGCACGTCCGGGTTTTCTTCATAGCTGTATAAAGATAGCACTGCCCATGGAAAGGCTGAGGGCTTAATCATTCTAATAAGATGATTGGGCTTTATGAAGAATTATCTAGCTTAGCTGCGGGTAACCTAACTTAATTTAAATCTCGCCATAACAGTACCTAGAAATAGATCATCTAACAGCTTAACAGGTTACAAAGAGTTCCCAAAAAAATAATTACTGAAGTCAGGCAGGTAGAGAGAATGAACAGAATCCAGATTGTATGAAAGATCGAGCTGATGGGAAGATCCTGTCTTCCGTCCACTAGTAAGAGCCTGATCATTTTGTGCCTTTCTTAGTGGAGGTTTGGTCCTCTCTTCATCAGATGAAAGGCCTTTCTGTCTTTGTTTTTAAAATAGGGAACAGAGGAATGGATATTTTTGGTAGTGGCCCCTCATTTTCTTACATCGCTTGAAACCCAATCTCTTAGCCAAACATTAATCATTTGAGTCAACTGTTAAAATTCAACTAACTTTATATTTAAAAGAACACTTCAGCTCAGGGCTTCTTAGCCTATTCCTACTCACAACCCCTTTTCACTCAGCAACACAACAAAGGTAAACACACTGTTAGAAACATCTCAGAATCATTGTACACATGATCTGAACTTTGCACCGTCATCGTGCTGTCAAAAGCCTGTTGCCAAAATTTTTCACAACTTCCACACTCAATTATGTGAGCTCATGTGGGGTTGTGACCCTCGGTTTAAGAAGTTTCAGATCACTGCCATACACGAAAAACTGGAACCAAACTCAGAGTGAAGTCTCCATGGGCCAAGAGCATGCTTTCATTCTGGAAAAGACCCCATCCTTTTGCACTCTGTAGTCCCCCAAATATTGGAGGTACCTCACTGGGCATGACCTCCAAATCAACGAACAAAAACCTGGAACTACCTTTGATCGCTGGAATGCCAAATATATTCCAAGAACAGAAAATAATACCTGTACAGTCTAAACATGGGGGACAGCCCAAAGCTCTGAAGGAAGCTTTTGCTTTTTCTTATCTAAAAATGATAGAGGGCCATAGCATATAGCAGCGCAGATTAGGGGCTTGCATGCAAGAGGCTGATCCAAGTTCAATGCTTGGCATCCCATATTATTCCCTGAGCACCGTCAGGAAGTAATTCCTGAGTGCAGAGCCAGGAGGATCCCCTAAGCAATGCTGGTTATGACCCAAAATGCCAAAAAAACAAATGGTATGAAAGACATATTAGTCCAAAGTGTGACTTTTCCTTTATGTAATTAAGACTGAAAACGCATTGCCCAGTGGAAAAATGTTCTTTCTTCCTTCTGAGTACATCCCTATACTGTATTACAATGCTTATATTCATATAAGAGAGTGCTCAGAGGTAGGGAGCTGCCTGAATATAGTCTCTCTTTATGCATACTTTTTCTTTTCTCTCTCTTTTTTTTAATGTCTGGAATTAGAGACAGCTCCTACATGACACCCTCAAATATTCCCAAATTTGGACAACTTTGCTCCACCTTTTCAAGAAAAAATTACCTGGGCACCCTCTGGAAAATTAATCAAACAAACAGAAAAGCGTATCCAAAACTAGCACCTGAGGCTACTCGTGGCTTGTTGCAGTGCGCCCCTCCCCGCCTGCTCTCAGGCACTCTGAATAGTAGAACCTAGAACATGGGATAAACCGCCAGAGGGCTACCTTTGCACTGCACCCTGACTAGCACACAACTATGCCCTCCTGTGCAGATTTTTCTTGTTCGCATATAAACATTTTCAAATTAATGCTTTATTTCTTCTTGTTTTGGGGACACACCCAGCTGTGTTTAGGGCATACTCCTGGTTCTTCACTCCGAATCACTCCTGATTGGCTTGGGGGATCATATTAGGTGTTAGAGATCAAAATCTGGTCAGCTGAGTACAAGGCAAGTGTCTTACCCACTGCACTATCTCTCTGCCCCCAATGTTTATTTTCAATATTACATGTCATTATGCCATTTCTATTTTTTTTCTCATTATAGTGGTGCTCACTTCTACAGGCATTCATTATATTCATAAAGATTTTTTAAAATAAAATAGGCAAATGTGCCTCATATATCTTCCAGATACAGAAAACACATTAATTATGTGTTCATAAGTAAGTACTCTCTGTATTAATCCAGTATTAGATTTCACAATAGAGAACAACATCTAATTAAGAAGTAAATAGCCCAAATATATTACAGTGTGACTAAATACATTTTTACTGTGCCAGATTTTAAATCAATATTTCTTGAGAAATAAAGCATTTAACAATTATTGGTAATAAAATTGCCTTTTTATTAATAGATCACAAAAACTACAATCGTGAAATTCAGACTAGTCATTTTATGCTCAATTATTTCATCCTATCTTATGGCCATGTTGAATTTTCATTTCAAAATATAGTCAACAGTTATGAACAGCTACTATATTCTAACTCCAAACACTCTCATACAAATATAGTTATGCCAAATGCATACCAATGATAATTACAGACCTACATACCACAAACTTTATATTTGGGAAAATATCGGCACTGAAATAGATAATTTTTACTTAATAACTACTCTCAGGGTTATAATCACACATACTTGCTTATGAATGTTTTGTGAAATAAGCCTTCATTAAAGTTAATTAATAGTTTGTTAGCAAAACAAAACTTCAAAAAAGTTTATCACAAAACATTTAATGGTGTTTTACTGGTATACCTTGTGACTACTTTGTTCTACGAAGGAATCAGTTTTATACTTATTTTACACAGTCCTAAGTCCTAAATTAAAAGTCTAAAGAGGAAAATTCCATTTTTACAGTGCATATACTTTAAGTCCCCCTGCCCTCCATTTAATGTAACAGCCAAAATATGCTTTTAATAAGACATAAATATCCTTTCATGGGTTTCTCATGCATCCTTATATCTGATTCTCATGCATCCTTATATCTGACCCAGTATTTGTTGGGAGTTTAATACGTTCTAGCCCATACACTGTTCTAGGCTCAAACATGACAGCAACCGAAGAGACAGCCCAACTTCCTGCCTTGCTGGAGGCTGTATTCACGATTGAGAGGCAGGGCCATATGAAATTAAAATAAACCACTTAAAATGGTGACAGGTTCTGTGTGTGTGGGGGGAAATCAAAACACAGTAAAGAGTAGTGTTCTTCAACTGTTTTACACCAAGCAACTGGCACCTGTCCTATATGCCAGTCCAGAGAATGGCAGCTATAACCAAAGTGGCAGACCACTAGTCTGTGAACAAGTGGTCACAGACCACTTGTATGGAGAATAAACCTCACCCCTTTACAAAAATGTGTGAATGACACCCGGGTGCTTGGAAATCACTCCTGGTGACACTAGGGATTACATGGATCCAGGGTTTGAAGCTTGTGCCTCACACAAGAAAACATATGCTCCAGTCTGTTGAGTTATCTCTTAGCCACCTCCCCACCTTGCCCCACAATTCCTGCACTTTTACCTAGAATCTGAGTGATATAAATTAGTGTCTCTACTATCTCTGAATTACTGTAGAAGTGCAGACTTGAGTAGGTGACTATAGGTTATGCTGTCTACATATACAGAAAGTAAATCATATTGTACACCAACACCATAAAAGTTAACACTACTATGATAATGTCAACTATGATAAAAAAAATTAAGAAAGGGTTAGAGAGAGTTAAGGGGCTACAGTGCTTGTTTCGTGCACAGTCAATGCTGGATTAATCCCTGGCATCCCATATGGTGCCTCAAACACCACCAGGAATGAGCCCTGACTGCAGAGACTGCTTTGTGGTTTCCAGTTTCTTTACCTAAAACATTGTTTCATATATTACAGATCAAACAATCATGCGTCACACTTTACAACAGCTAAATGGGTTTAGTAGACATTTGGAACATATTTCTACTTTTATAGATGACTCTATAGCTAATTCTACCTTAAAGCGAACATATATGGCATCAACTGGTATTTACACACCTAGAATAAATTAGTGACTTTTAAGTTATGCATGGTATAGGCAATTTCCTCCACAAAGAAAGAAAATTATCAAGAAGCTATGGTCAAGGCACTTCCGATAAGCAAATGTCCAAGTATACTAGCACTGAAGTTAAACATGGCTTTGGATGATAAGCATCTATGAAGCTATAATTAAAATGGATTTTTGTATTACATGGAACAGGTACTTGTAATCTAGAAAAAATAATATAGTATGTTCACTACTAATTATGAAGAACAATATATAGTACTTAGTTCAGTACTTATCTCCTGTAAATTATTATAATTCGATTTCCATATGTTTCAAACAGATTCTATTTCTTCCAAAGTTAAGTTTTTTGCTTACAGAAGTCACACCTTTTCTATTGTTAACGTAAAATACTTTTTGGACCATAACTTAGCCCAAAATAAACATTATCAAAGTAATCGGTCAATTTGTATAAGAAATTGCTGGTCCTCCCAGTGGCTAAATGGTAATCATACTGTGAAATTAAGCTCTGCAGCCTATATTGACAATGGCGATGAACATGTTCATAACAATAATAAGGGCTTGTTTTAATAGAACGTTCCACGCATTAAACACATTAATGACCCATGAAATAACTGTTTTATCTGTAACACATTAAGCAACATTGCTAAAACAATGTATTAATTGAAAGTCTATTTCTTGTAATGTAAGATTTTTTTTAAGTATAAAAATGGCATGAGTCATTTTGTGAAATCAAAAATAATTCAGGTTTAAAATTAGAGACATACTAAATAACGGTGTAAGACAACACCCTTTAAAATAAGCCTGGTAATTTCTGATGCATAATTTTGATATATTTCCATATTTTCTTGATCAAAAGTAGTATTTAATCTAAATTATGAGTTAAGAATTGTGTTTCATGATAACCTCTAAATTTATGTATTAAATCCACAATGTGTAAGAAAGGGAAGCGAGGAGAGAGAAGAGAGAGAGACAGAGAGAGAGAGAATGAGAGAGAGAGAGAGAGAGAGAGAGAGGAGATAAAGAACTTGCCATGAAGGCAGGCTGGGGGAAGGGGAGGGAAGTGGGGACATTGGTGGTGGGAAATGGGCACGGGAGGAGGGATGGGTGCTGGAACACTGTGTGACCAAAACTCAAACATGAACATCTTGTAATTGTATATCTCACGGTGGTATAATAAAATAATAATAAAAAAAGAATTGTTTCAAAAAACTTGTTTTCTTTTTTTCATAGGACTTTTAAAATCTTTTTCCTTACTAAGCACATAGACCACCACACTACTAACCTTGCTTCAATAGTTTTTCAATTTTATAAAACTTTGTCTGATATTATATAGCACCAGTATAGCATTTTCTATAAATATGTACTATCACAATTAAATTCAAAGCAATATCAAACAGAAAATGTCAGTTCTCTAAACATGAAACATAATGTATGAAAAAAAGTATGTGAATTATCAGTATGTTTTATAAATTCACTTTGGGGGGACATACAAAATATCAGACTAGAGACAATTATTTTACTGTCTGTTTCTTGGATATCAAAGAGAATTTTGAAATTCATCAAAGCTAACCTTCTGTTATGTACAACAGGCTAAGCTGAAAAGAATGTTAACAAGTTCAATTTTCATTCAATCAGCACTACTGCTCTCTGAAATGTTTCATTGCAGGAAAGAAATAAAAATAATCTATATGGTAATTATGAGGATGAATCCCCCAGTAACTTTCAGCTACATGAAAGGTCAGTTCTATTCAAGATATTTTATCAGTCCCCTGCACATACTCCTGTCCTGTCATTTTAAATCTGAACAGCATTTTATTTTCCCATTTACAGCTACCTGCAGAATTAAGTACTTAAGCCAAATAAGAAAAAAAAAAAAGAAATGTTGAATGCTGGCAAAGGCTATAATAGCATAGAGATAAATCGTTCAGCTGCTCTCTCTCAAGCCTCTAGGGCTGCAGATTTTTTCTTCTCCTGGTGCACTGTGGGTATTCAAAACTTGTTCAACATGATTTCATTTCATTTCAGGCACTGCCTGAGAAAACTAAATTACAGAATCAATCATACAGAAGGTCAGAGTGAGACTTCATTACAAGTATTGCATGCTTGCATGAATATCTTTCATTTATGACTGACCCAATATGTCACAATAGCTGTCTAGTAAAAATAATCCACTTTCTGAAATTGATGTACTACTGATGTCAATGCTACTCAGCGGGCTGGGCAGATTATAGAGAGGTGTTAAAAAAACATTTGGAGCACACATTGTAGGGTATTTTTTTGAATTGCAATCTTTTGTAGATTAAACTAATTTTAATCTACAAAAAGATGATCCAGATGATCATTCAAACTGACAAGGATGCTTAGAAATAGAAGATTTTTAACCCAAATAAGCTACTCATTTTACATTGCCAACTATATCCTGTTTTAAAATAAATGTATCCACAACAAGCGAGTCAAAGTTGTTTTTTGAAGTCACAAAAGCATCTATATTCAATTTTTTTAACATTTCCCTTTGACTACTAGTCCATTATTTGCATATTCTGAAATATGAATGTTAATGATTGGACTTTTTAATCCCCCTGCTTTTGTTCCTGCTTTCTGTTTTTAAATATAATGGCATAAATTTAAGCAAGATAAACATGTTGTGCTTGTTGCCAACAACAAAAAAATGCAGCTAATCAGTAATGTGACAAACTGTCACTCTTTGTAAAGGAAAAACCAATGAAGCTCTGAAGAAAAGCTTGTTCAATACAATATAAACAAGCTGGCTTTTCTTCTTATATGATAGTCTTAATTCACTAAAGCAATTCTAAACAGACAGCTATATTCATTTGGATAATAAAATGTCATATGTATATAAAGTAGGAAGGCTCCAATGCATACTGGGAGGTCAAATGCATGATGTATATAAAGTATTATTTATTATTTTTTGGTGACCTTCCTAAGGGAAATCTCCTAGGAACTGCTCTGGAGCATTATGATGTAGCTAGCCAATTCGGTACCCAGAGGGAGATATAGAAGAACCTTGACATAACCTATTTTTAACCATGCCTCTGGCGATTCTGAATTCAAGTTTATAGGTGAACATGTCAGGTAGTACACAGAACAAAGCCAACGACACATTGTATTCATCATAATTCTGTCCTAGTACATTTTATTTTTTCCAACATTTGTGATTTAAAATCCCATGACATTTCTTCAAGGTGAAATTCTACTAGCATTTTCAACGAGATTAGTCTGTTGCAAGCTAAAATAAATATCATTCAGGTTCAGCAAAACTTCAGAAAGCCACCAATAAATGTGATGAGGTTCATGTAATAGCATGACAACAGCCTGCACTTAGGTGAAGTACTTAATACTTTTAAAAATCAATGAAATAATTCAACTGCTTTAGTGATTATGATTAGCAGTACACTACAAAAGCAGCATTAAAAATTGAGTCCTCTCTCCCAACTCCAGTCTGAAAGCATTGTTCTTTAAGTGTATGTGAATATCATAATTATTTTATGATTCCATCTTTAGTTCTTTCCAATATAGTAAATTCAATTGACCATGAAATGAAATTTCATAGTCAAAATGCCTCCTTTACACTTTTTATAGCAGCAATAACAGTTTTATAGCTTTAAGGCAAGGTAATTCATCAGATGTTTAATTTAAAGGCAGATTCTTATATTATTAATAAATATTTACCAATTTAAGAAAGTACACATTTTATCTGGCCTTTTAACTATTTCCACAACTTAAATGAGCCTTGCTGAACATCTAGAATAATGGTGAACCTTGGCCAACTCCCTTGATATCTATACACCCTTTTTATTTTCATCATTTTCCAGGCAACAACATTGCAAAGTCTGAATCCGGAGAAATACAAAATAGAGCCCTCTATTCTAGTGTCAAAGAAACAAAAATGTAAGAAAGTCCACAGGAAACAATTATTTGTGATGGCGAGGAACACTTATGAATACTTAATGACCATTTCCCGACTGTTCACTGCATTCTTTTCTAACAAAAAAAAAAAAGTAGAAATAAAAAAACCCTGATGCTCAGCTCAAACACAAAAGATCACAGGCAAAGAAAATTATGTTGCTACAATCCTATTTAGGAAAGTAATCTTATATTTCAGAGAGCACACCAAATCTTTGTACTGCTAATCCACTACATATTTTGCAATCATCTGTTGTTATCTGGGGAATTAACAATGAAACCAATAAACTACACTGGCATGGTCCTAATGTGCAGAGAAATATGTAAACAAGCAATAGGATTTGTTTTTTGTTATACCAACACATCTGCTTCATTTTGCCAGGGTTTTTAAAAAGCTCTATAAACTATTAATCTTGTTTTTAAATAATCTGCTTAGTACCTCACCTAGTTAAGACACAAATGTATTATATAGAACAGGAAGAGAAAAAAAATCCCAGCAGAAGAGTTTAAAATACTTAAAGCAGATTTACTCTGGTGATTGTTGACTATAATTGCACACTATACAAAAGAGAACCAAAATTATTGCATTAGTAATCTTGGCTCTCTGGAGTTCTTTATTCTATGTTCATGACAATAAATAAAACAATTAGGTGTTTTTCACACAATAATCTATTCTATATTTTCTTCCACTGCTTATAAGCAAGTAATCTTTTATCCCATCTCTGCATCACAGTATGTTATCTCATTTGAGGTAAAAACAAACAATGTATCATAAACATTATAGTATAATCCAATAAATACAAAAGATCTAAGCTCTTTGGTTAGAGCTTTCATTTCTAAAAATTTCTCCTGGGCAAACCTTCAAATCAAGCATAAGTCTGTTAAACCAAAAGCAAGGCAAGTTTGCTTCCAAACCAATGAATTAAACATTTAAAAAAAATTAGATGATTTTTTAATCAAGGCAGACAGATTATATTGAGTCATACATAAGCTTTGGGACTGCCAAGCAGCCAATCAACTACCCCAATAGCCTCTTATTGATACCAGGAGTTGATCTACTACTTGTGTTTAAATGAAACTAAAGAAAAATCCACATTAAAGAAAAGAAAAAATCTTTTTGTAATCCATGGACAGATTAAAAAAAGACATGCTTCTAACACAGACTCACAGATCTTTGCCACATGAAATATAAAGAACAACAACAAAAACAACAACACTTTCAAGTACAAATGTGGTGCCTACCATATGCAACCCACTGCTATGAAGCACGCCATCTTGTTCCACGAGATTTCTTGAGATCGTAATGGAAGGAAGATCCAGACTTTGAGGGGGAAACTGGGGTGTGAATTCACTTCCCTGGGAAGGCAATGGATCACTGAGGCTTTGAAAGGGTAGAAGAGCGTCAGGCATGCCCAGGGCGGGGTCTGACTCCGGTGGAGGCGTGATTGGGGGGATTTCAAACTCCTCGTCCCCAAGGCTCGGCGTGTGGAATGTCTGCTAAAAGGAAACAAAAAATGTAGATATCTTCATATTCTGTTCTTATCTTACTTCTCTTTGGGGTAGGGGAGAAAAAAACGTTTCCAAGAAAACACTACCTATCTAAGCCAAATATTCCTCAAATGAAAACATCTTAAGCACAGATTTCCATATATAAAGTTTTGCTGATCATTCTGATTAAAGATTTAAGTCTCATTATCATATGGTTTTAATGGAGTATCAGTATTAACAGTTTTTTAATGCGTACTTAATTAGCAACATCTGTCTTTGTTGTTAGTTGGAGCATCAGCGACATTAGATTTGGCTATATAACAAATTGCCACTTTATTGATATGTTAGTGAAACAGCTCAAGTTGCTTACATTATCCACATGCTTCATAAAATGCTGACAATTTTGTGGTGTACACACACAACATTAATCCAGAATTGAACATTACACATATTTACTTTCTGCCACAACATATAAAACAAGTAATATAAAATTTGTGGCTTGCTTCTTAAATTTCCGTATTGGTATAGTCCCAAGTGCAATGAATACTTGTATGAAAATTGTTTGTTTGCAATATGACATTTTATATAAGGATTATCAGAGCACATACAACAAGGTCCTGGTGCTTATATTTGAACTTGAAGAGGGAGAATATTTTTCTTTTGTATGAGCATTTTTATATGTATTTATCAGATCATTTTCTATCGGTCTTCAAATCTTAAAGACTTATCTACGAGATGAACACCACATACTAATATAGATGTGTTAGTTCAACTGATATGGCTCACTTGCTTATTAGGGCAGTTGCATTTCTTAAGACCCAAGTAAATAATGCGCTGTTTACTTCACTGCTATATAAATTCTCAGTCTGTTAAAAATGGAGTTTTTTGATATACATCAGGGCAATACTGCAATTTATGAACAATACATTTCTTACAACAGAACTTAGTTTGGCATGAATAACAAAATCTAATATATATATTTTGGTAAGGTAGAGCAAAGAGGGCTAGAGTCATAGTTTATTCAGTATTTATACTATTTTTGAAGACTAATTGGTACAAAACAATTAGAATTAGTTTCAATATGTTTAAACCTAATTAAGAGATAAAAACATTTTTCAAAAGATCAATGATGATATAACATAATAACTCATTAAGAAAAATATAAACTCAGGGAATAAATTTCTTGTATATACAAGTTGTCAACTGTTATTTGTATTTTATCCAAATTAAGATTGCAAAGATAGGTATCAATGACAGGACAATGGAGCATTTTGAGATTCTTAGCAGATTCAACATATATAAAGCATCATAAAATAATAAAATAGTTGAATACAGTTATTGGACTGTTTTAGATATTTTTTCTAGTAATGACCCCCTCCCCCAATGACAGGCATTTCATACTGTGGTATCCTGAGTCCTCAAACACAAAGGGATGAATTGGCCACAAACATGGTTGGCTAATGAACATAACCCTATGGCTGCATTTGCCGTTATTTTGGCACTAATGTGGTCTAGTAACAGATGCAACTGTAATTTGTGACTCATTTGCTACCCCATTACTGCTTAATGAAATCTAACATATCACATTAACAATACGGATAAACACTCATTCTTGATATGTGGCATTTGGCTGTTTTCATTACCACTGTAATTAACACTTGAAATATTATTTCAATAAATATTTAAAGTACTTTAAAAATGGTCAGGGTAATCATGACACAGACAGAAAACATACAGCAAATGTGTGAATTTCAGGCTCGGAGTCTCCCTGTCCCTGCAGTATCAACAGGGCAGTATCTATCTGAAGGGAACTGGTTTCAGGCACAATTTCAACTTCACAGCATTCAAACCTAAAGTCTTCCTGATAGTTTGCACTCATTAAAATGTAAAAAAATAAATAAATTTACTTTTAATGCAGTGATTGGGAAATGCTATCATGAAATGCATTAACATTTGAGTGGGCTTTACTTTTTGCTCAAGAAAAAGCACACACCAAAATTATCCAATAAGATTGCTACTAGAGCTCAAACAAAGCATGTCTTTTGCCAGGCAGTCAAATTAAAGAAAAGGTTTCACTTTTATTTCTATTGAGAAGATTGAATCTACAATATACCCCTAAATATGGGTCTTGAAAGACGAATTAACTTTAAGTTAGAATTTAGCGTACTATTATATGACTTAGATAAATAATACAATATAATTAAAATATGTATCCAAAATAATACTAAAATCTTAGAGCCTTTTTAATGTAAGGTAATATATTAAATATAAAGTTTAGCATTCTTTAAAGAAGTAACCAGTGACCCAAGACACAAATATGTGAAATTATAGAAAAAGTGATGGCATAGAATATCAAAAAAGAAATTGATTTTTGCCATTATATCAATGACTAGTGTCAGCTGACTCATGTAGTTTTTATGAATACGTTTTTATAGATATTGACTTTCCAGTGTTTACCTTGAACATGTTAAAGTAGTATGTACATGGTTAAATACCATCTGTACTGAAATGTTCAAAACATTTGTTCCTTTTGATAAAAATGCAAATCTGGAGAACTGTTGTATCAACATATAACAGCCAATGTCTGACACGGTGAATTATCACAGCTGGAATTAAATTGTCTCTGAACAGCTGCTGGCAGTAGAGCTTTCATCAATGTTTGATTCAAATGTAGGGAAAAAAAAATTCTACAGAATGAAACATCATGTTGTCCTTACAGATGGGGTTTGTGTTCATTATCACAAACAACACAGCATCCAGTGCCAAACACTATTTCCTATCTAGGCTGACTTCTTGGTTAGAGAGATGACGGTCAATAAGAAATGATTAAGCTGTGACTGCCCTTAATTCTTGATTGCCCATCTTCCCTAATAATTTTTCTAAGTTAATTTCTTTCATATCACTTTCTTCCCTGTACCAAGATCATTTATGAAGCCATTAGGATTTTCATTCTCAGGGGTCAGGCTGGTTCAGTTTCCTATATCTGAATATATCTGGAAAATGGAGACATTTTATTACAGGAACCACAAGAGGAAATGTTCCATTTGGACCAATTTCACTTCTGTTTGTTCATGTTTTAAAAATCTTAAATATCCCAAAAATTTCTAGTCTGTACGAAACCATCTTCTTGATCTCAAGAAAATGAGAAAATTAACATCAAGAAAATGAGAAAATTAACATCAAGGTCTTCCTGGAGAGAGGCCATTGAGACCAGACATCAGTCCTAAGTCACTAAATAGGGAAAGAGTAAGTCACAAGATGCTTTTTTATCTGTACCCATACACTGAAGGCAAACACAGTCACATGGCACTGCTGTTAAGAGTCCAACACTCAGTTTTTCTAGCTACGATCACGTCTTGCAGTATGCCCAATAAGCATGTTCAATGAATATTTACTGAGCATCTGCTATCAGCCAGGTACTTCTAGGCTGATGAACAGAAAACAAAAAATGCAATTACATCACTCCCATCAAAGATCAAAAAGGACTCAATATATCAGACCATACCAACTCTATTTTTTAAAAAAGTCCCTAGAGATTTGCAAAATTTTAGTTTAAAAATTATTAAAATTTACTTTCAACCTAGTTTTCAAAACAACTTCTTCTCTATCAGCTTCCAATAACACAAGTCTTATACTTTCATATATTTAATTATTGTCGCATATATTTTCATCAAGCAGTCTGGGTAAATTACCAATATTGTAAGAGCCTATGGAACACATGATTAATATTTGTCAAGTTATTATCTTTCCCAGTATCTCTTCTTATTTCTCCTCCAAAGTCATTACTTTGTGCCGCATAAGAGAGATAAATTCGATACTTTGCTTTCCACTTCAAGTCTTTCAGCTGATCTAAATGACACATGAAACAGGAAAGGCACATTAAGACACACCCACCTCACTGGCTGCGAAGAAAGCGTGGTTTGCCTCAGCCATGTTCATGTAGTTATTGTTATTTCCAAACTGAAAGAAAACAGAATGTTTGATGTTAATATGCAGCGTAATGAAGAATTCTGGTGGTTTACTTAATACTCAGATGGGATTTGGAAAGAATGCTGGCATTAGGAGATAAAAGGGTAGTGTACTCAGACCAAATGTGAGCTGTGACGAGGTTTCAAAGCACCAAGCTCTATGCTGTGGAGCAGTTTCCTCAGAAAATAAAGCACAGAGTTACACTAACTCAATAATTCTAGAAAATCGTGTTGTTTCTCTTCAAGACTAATAGTGAAAGGTGATGATTACAAACATTTGGCCAACTGGTCACTAGTAGTTATTGTTTACTGAACTGGCATTTGTCAGAGGTTGGAAAGAAAAGTTTCTAAGAAAATCACCTTGACACATTTTTAAAGAATGTTGAGATTTCAAAGCTGACTTTTCAGGAACAGGTGTCACAGTGTGGGCAGGTTAAAATGTGGATTAAAGAGCACAGAATTCAATTCCCAAGGCTTAAATTCTATTTTCTAGTAACAGGGTGTGGCATGAATATAAATAAATAATAAGACTAAGGAATTTTTTTAAATCTCCAAACAGAGCTTAACACACACTATCTACATCCATCAAGGCTGTTGAAAACAGCGATATTTAATCTCTCAATGTAACATTAAGTGGAAAGAGGTTTAAAAATAAGTGGGATCCTATGAACACAGCAATTTTTATTTAATTCCCAAACACAATAGCCCATTCATACCATCACAAATAAGACTGTATCAGCATTTCAGACATAAGCTCTTTACTTCTGAGACCTGTTATCAAAATGTAAAACTCGGGAATTTGGCAGAAATGTATTTCAGGTTCAGATGGTCTAAGTAGGCACATTTTGTTGCTTTAAACATTCTGCTAGCAGTCTGGCGATGTGGATAGGTTCTGTGAACATAATTAACTGGAGTTGTATTTTTTCAAGATTTTAAAATGGTAAAAGATTCTTGTCTTTTCCACAAAGTGTATTACTTCCTACCTTTAATGTCTCAAATTACACATAAATTTGGCTTGCAGAGGGCAACGTGCAAATGTCCATTCTCTAATAAAGGCTCATAATTATTTTTAAGCAAAGGTTCACTTTTCTCAAGAAGGAAAAGAGAGATAAAGAAATACAGAAATAAATATTATACATACATAGACAAAGCTATGGCAGACCCATATGATCTTCTCAATAAAACCAACAACACTAATTTCTGGGGCTCTCAGTCCCTGGCCTGGCTTTTAAGCTATAGAGTATGTGCACAGATGCAGGACTGAGACATTACATACATGATCACATAAGGGATTCGAGAACTAAACAGGATTTGTATGAAGGACTCTACTGGCTCTAAAGAGCTGTGATGGTCCACAGATGCAAAACCCCACTTGGTAAAATGACATATCAACACACTCTTGCCATTCAGCAAGGCTCTCAGGAGCACTCAGATTCTTTTGGGCGAATGTCTGTGTGGAGACATTTCTGAAAAAGATGTGTGTTGTAAACACATAAGAACGGTCTTTATCTTGCTTCTCTGATGGCTGGGGATGTCAAAAACATGTGGTTTTACGAATGCGTAAATCTCCAAAGGAATCACACTGTGAAAATTAAATACACACCACACTTCTTAAGTCCAACATACCTCTATAAAGTCACTTACTGTAAAAGACTTTAAACGCCACATGTGAACAGGTGGACAAAAACACACCAGGCTAGATTGCCAATTCACTGTACCATGTATATGCAAAAAAAAAAAAAAAAAGATAGGGAGCTGTCTCGAGATAAGTTTTGATCCTGGTATTAATCTTAAGCCTTTCTTTCCAAGGTTCTTTGGGATCCTTCAAGGACTAGCCGCACAATGCGCACTTCAGGCACCAGTCCTGGATTCCTGCACTATCTGACAGCCTTATCACAACTTTAACGTTATTTAAATGTAGGTTTTGTTGGGAAATTAGAAATCCATTTAAGGCAAATGGCTCATTATCAGAGAGTATTTTTTTAAGATTAAACTCACTTATTATCTAATAGCACCTAAAACAACAAAGAAAAATAAAATGGCTATTAAACTAAGGGCCTAAACAATTCAAAAAACAAATTAAGCTTAGAGTGAAATAAGAACTGGGTTAGAAATCCTCTTCTGAACAGTTGGTATGCGAATGTAATTACTGAAGAAACTACAGCTAATCAGCTGTGAATTGTATCCATTAATTAGTATTTGCCCTGGAGAAATGAGAAAAAATCAGTAACCGGGCTGGCACTGCGGTCGCTGATGGGCGCCGGCCGTGCTGCGTTTAGTCAGGCAGGTGGCTTCAGTGGTCCACGTAATTTGAAAAGCTCTCACCTGAAGTACTGAGCTGGAATTACAAAGCACTCCTTGCCTATCTTTTGTGTCTATATAAGGCCTTAATTAATGGCTTTTAATTTGGAAGCACTTGGTGATCCGGCTGGCACCATTATAAATCATTTGAAATAGAAGTAAAGGTTTCTATTTGGTTTGGGTAAAAGAATCTCCTTATAAAGACGGCCCTCACCTTAAACTTGTTGCAAGCAGCGGTCGCCCCCCCCCCCAACTATGTAGACTGGACTGAACTCTGGGTTCTGAGTAGGTTAGGGCAGTACCATACACTAGAGGACATGTGCATTGTAAGTAGTTACTGCTGACGTTCAAATAAACCGCCTTTTCCTATTTTAGTATAAATAGAGCTGAGACACTATTTGGAACCTACTTATACTAACACAGTATCCTCTGTTATCTAGACACCAAGGTTAAGTGAGTGTTGGGCCTTTGCATTTGCTACATCTGGCCCTAACGGGAATGGGGTGAAAAGGGGAGGCACTTTTTGTATGATTGATCTCATCGAGCAGTGCCAGCTTAATTTTATTTTAAAATGCAACCTGTGAATACTGCCCTGCTTATTTTGCGCAAAAACAGATCTGACTTTGACAGAAAAAGTAATCCTTTGGGGAAGGTCTCTGATATATAATGACCTCAGAACAATTAACTCTAACTGAATTACATACCATTAAATTTACTTTATACTCTAAGAGATAGCGACATCAGTAAACACATTATATGAGGGGGAAAACCCTCGAGATTCAGGAGGGATGGGGCTTCAGCTATGTGAACTGCGTTTCCCCTGGGAGTTCACAATGCCTAGCCTGTCATAAGTACTCTGATGTTTGTTGAAGGGAAAGATTGGGAGAAAGGCAGATAACATTTTAATTTCAGTGTCTTATAATCACTCATCCTAATTGGAATAATTTTATCATTTACCTTTTATGCAGAGATAATTATTATTATATGTTCAACCCACTGAAGCCCTGTACACATTATTTTATTAAACTCTAAAAAGGACGGAATGTAATTTATTTTCCCAACAACCAGTTAGGTAACTAGAGTTATTATTCCTGTTTTATAGATTAACAGACGGTGGCGTCTAGACCGTGAGCACATGAGCCATGGTAGGTGGCTTCTTCCCTTTCACTCATGTTGCCGCATTCACAAGCTTGAAAATTTCATTCAGCGATCAATTCCATTTAGAAATTTCATTTTTGTTGATCTTACTCAATGACAGAGTTTCTCAGAAGGTATTTCAAGATATCCAAGCAGGATGAAAGATAGCTCAAGATTTGGTACCCAGATCCAGATCCGCTCGGCCCCATATGGAAGCAACCCATGGAGCTGGCCTCCCGTGGTTGGTAAGGGCTCGGCCAGCCCTTGGTTGAGTCCAACATTGCTCTAAGGGTTTTGCTCACATATGCGGGGGGGAAGGGCCACGCTGGCAGGACTTGTGGCAGGGATTTGGGCTCCTCCGCCCTTTCCTCCAACTCCATGCCAGCTACCCCTGAAGATACACACGCCAGACCCACAGCTCCGACAGTCTTAGATAGTCCTAGATGTTAGGGTCAGGTCCTTCCCAGGATCTTTCACATTTATACACTGTATACAGTACTAGGCAGGTCCTAGTTGTGACCCGTCATTCCAGTGAGCCTAGCAGGAAGCCAGAGCAACCCCCACACTTTGAGGTCAGTCATTCTCAACATCCAGACTCCACAGCTCCTCAGAGCTCCACCTAAGAGAAAACCTGATCTTTCCCTTTGAGTTTCATCAGTAAACGCTCGAGATGAGAGCCTTCTACTGAGAGTATACCACCTACACAGCAGAGCCTGGCAAGCTAACCGTGTCACATTTGATATGCCAAAAACCAGTAACAATTATGGACCTCATTCACATGACCTGAAGGAATGGCTTGAGGCTTTTCCTGTTCCTTGAGCAAGCAGTTGCCCCTAGGGTACACTTGCTTGCAACAGGACATATGGAGAGGTTACTGGTGCCTGCTAGAGCAAACAACGGGAAGACAAGTGATACATGTGATCCAGTAAGTTTGGGTAAGCCTAGCACCCGCTGTTTTCTCTACTGTATGGATCACAGGAATGTTCTAGAGTTCTGAGGTGTCAGGGTGGCCATTCCGCCAGGGAACAGCTGAAGATTGGTCCTCTACTATTCACAAGATAAGCAGGACACTGCATGAAGCACCACAGACTAAATGGAAGAAAAGCTGACAAGGTTCCTACTTGGAAGGACTTAACTTTTTCTCTCACGCATCTTCTCACTAACGTGGGACACTTTCTTTTTGTCCTTGACCACATGTTATGGGACTATTCTCTGGGAAGTTTAGAGTACTTTATTTTCACCTTTACTTTCACCTGACAGTATTTTAGTGTCTCTAAATTGTCTTAGAAAAACCAGTATCTTTATTTTATATTCTGGATCGGTTTATACATTTTGTAAGGTAACTAAGTTCAAAAACAACTTTGAATCATGCATTCTTAGTCATCTTGATTTGGTCCATTTCAAAATTTATTACATAGTTACTTTCCTATGCTCCATCTTCAAAGGCCCCCAACTCAAATCCCAAGAGGTTTTTCTATTTCTGGAGTTAAAACAAAATATTTCAGGGGCTAAAGTAGTAGGACAGCAGGCAGGAGACTTGCCCTGCACACAGTCAACACAGGTTTGATCCCCGGCACGCTAGGTGGTCTCCAGAGCAACAAGGAGTGAACAATGAACCCTGAGTCCAGAGACAGAAGTAAGCCTTAAACATAGCCAGGAGCGGCTGCACTCAAAACCAAATATAAACAAAACAAACTTCAAATCAACCACAGTAACAACAGGTAAAGCATAGTAAACTAAAGACACAGGCCAATTCCAACTGTTTCAAAGAGCATATGTGTAGAAAGGGGCCACCCTGAGCAGAGGTGTCCATGAGCTACAGTGATGATTGGTCCTTTCCACTTTGATAGGCTCTAATAGATGAGATCCCCAAAGAGAGAATCCCCAAAGATATCATTATAAAGCAGAACTAAATTACTCTGCGTGGTGAACTTCTGTAACTTAATAATTTCACAAAAGAACATCTTCATTGTAGTTGGAGGTAGATTTGCTTTTGCTGCTTGACAAGTAATTACAGCTCCAGCAAATACAATTTATGAAGGACATCAATTAAAAGGAGCATTGCAGGATTAAAAAAAATACTAAAGCCCTTCATGTTCATGGCCTGTCTAACCGCATGAAATGCCAAAGTAAATTAACGGAGACGGTTCCATCTAGCTCACCCAGCAATGACTTGGAAGAAAGTGGAGCAGCACAGACAAAAACCCATCTGTAGTCACGAGACGGAAACTTTCAGGCTGATGAGCCCATACAACATGATTTTCACTGGAATTATTTTGACATCCATTGAAGAGCTGTATAGGCTTCTAATAAGGCAGTATTAATGACAAAGTATCAAACAGCTAAATGGCACACATTTAATCTATTGAAAAAAGATAATCCTTCGAATTCTCTCTTTTTTTCCCTTCCCGTTAGATTTGTTAACAGACACCATCCAATTTGATGCCTCAGTAAGGACATCTGTCAACTTGCTTACACAAATGCACTGTGCCATGGTGGATGAAGAGTGCCAGCCAGTCACATGACAGAGACGATGGGTCTGTAAACTTCACATTCTCGTGAAGGTCTGGTTTAGTACCCCATGGAAGTAACTTACCAGAGACAAGCAAGTTTCAACCCCCCTCTCTGTGGTAATCCACTGTGGAAAATAAAGTCCCCAAAAGTGAACAGAAGTATGATAACAACAAAAGACAGTAATACTATGTGGGGGTGAATAAGGCTATCAGGAGGTGAATCTAGAGTAGTACGTTAGGAAGCAAAGACGGACTCCGTGAATAAAGATAGTCCATACCAAAGATAAAGGCTCAATAGGAAAGTTTAGAAATAAAAGCCATAAATAATGGATTATGAAATTTCCAAAGTGCATATACACACACTAAAGGAGTATATATAAATATATGTATATTTTGATATGTATTTAGATGCATACATGATTCTTCCAAGTTATGATGAAGGAATTTTATGCACACACTAACATACACTCATACATATGTACACATATTAATAGATTCAAATACATAGGTAGATTTTTTTTTAAGGACAGTTAAAACATCTGTCCTTTCAAACATACACTTTGTGTTTCCACATGCTAAAATCCTCTAGATAATTTTCTCCTAGGCACCAAATTCATGTATCCAACTACCAACTCCCCTTCCACTGAATGTCAGCGTGCATTTTTACATATGCCCTCATCTGCTCCCCCAAACTTTATCCTGGCCCCACAGTCTTCCCCATCTTCTGTGACGGGGTATTGAATCAGTTCTGATGACTCAGGCCAACAATTCTCTTTGAATTCACATACTCTTTCTCGCTCTGCTCCACAAATGGTGTCAGGAGAATCAGGATGTTCACTTTCCAAAGGCCCTTTGCCACCATCTCCCCTGAATTCACCTGGCATCCATTGCCTCCTGAAGCACTGCCAGAGACTCCCAGAAGACCCTCCAGGCTTTCTGAGTCCCCCACCAGCCTCTTGCTCAGCTGAGAGTCAGAGACCCCTTTGACAAACCTGTCAAATCACATCATTCCTCTGTTCACAACTTTCCAATGGCATCTAGCTCACATAGGGAGGAATCCCAAGTCATTACAACACTTTGTCCTGCTCATGATCTTTCTTCTCATGCACCTCTCGCCTCACACCCTCTTTTCTAGGCCTTCAATACCCCATACATATTCCCTTGATAATGTTTGGATTGGCCATTCCTCTGCCCAAACTCTGGCACCTCCAAATTACTCCACAGGTCTTCACCACTTCTTTAACTCTCTTCTCTCACATCGGACAACCCTACACGTTTTCAACACCCTTTCTCATCAGCATAACTCCACCTTATTTCTACTATACTCCCCCATAATACCTTTCTACCTAACATAGTTAATGTATTTCTCCTTCCACCAAAATGCAAATTTAATGAAGACAAGAATATACTGTCCATTGTTTACACTGATTTTTCAGTGCCAAGGAAGAGGGATAAATAATAGGTATTCAATAAGCCTCTAGTGAATGGACAAACTAATTGATTTTTTGATATAAAATTATGGTAGCTGAACTGTTCTCCAAGCCAAGCAGGGCACAGTAGTAAGCACTTAAAATTGAAGCAAAAAGTGAAAAAACAAACAAAATATCTACCACCACTGGCTTCTCCAGACCACACCAATGAAAAAATGAAGAAAATTTGGTAACAGTAAATTCTGGGAAACAGAACTTGAAAAACACTTATTCTACAAATGAATGATCCTTTTTATAGAAAAGAGAAGAGTCCACTGCGGTAGGGATGGGATAAAAGGACGGGCATCTTAAGCTACTGAAAATACTGAAATGGACACAGATTCTGGCTATGTGCAAAGAGCTGTAAAAGAGAAAGTCAAAAACCTAATATTAACGGAGCAAGAAATGAAGAATGAAATTAAACTGTTAACTTTTTCTAGTATATTCTTGTTGATGATTTTTTCCTTTATTGTCTAAAGTGTGGTATCAAGGTTTAGAAAATAACCAAATACTTACTGAAAAATCCTTATCTCTACCCTGGATCTAACAAGTCAGAATTTCTAAGAAGTGGGGTCTATGCTCATAACATAACTTTAAGCAAATTCTTAGGAATTCTAAAGCTCACCCATGTTTAAAAGCAACTTAGTCTATATTATCTTGTAGACTACTGTGGTCCACTTAAAAAAAAACATTTTCATACATCTTAGAATGAATGATCTTACTGAAATATTGATGTAGCATGATGTTTTGTTGACTGCAACAGAGTCTTAGTTCAATTATTTATGTCTCTCTCAACTCCCTCACATATATAAAAAGCTGTAATTTGGGAGATGACCACCCACTCTCTCTTCTACCAGCATCATGGAAAGTAAGGAAAGGAATGTCCTAAATTGAAACAAGTAGGAAATGCAAGTTCCACTGTGAGATATTTCAACAAGCTCTGTGGACCCACACAACGCACAATGATGCCTAAACATATGGACTCTACCCAAACACGGAGGCCTTTGGATTTTCATGATCTGGACACATTTAAATCTGTGAATTGCATAACCATCTGGACTAGTTAGAAGTGGCAAGAAAAAAATCCACCCTCTCAAACCCAAATGCACTGGTTTAATATCAGAAAAAAATATATATAAGTAGAGGAGAATACACTGAGGCGCCAAAAGTTTTCTTTTTTTAGCAAAAATAGAGCAGTCATAACTGCCCCTAGAATTAGTAATAACCAATACACATACAGTTAGAAAAGAAAGTCATGATTTTTTCTACACATACACACAAAGCCAGTGGTAGCAGATATTCTACCACATGACTATACCTTTTAGCACATTCCTGGTTTACCAAATTCTTCCCAAAGCCTTACATATAACTAAGTAAAAATTAACTAATTAAACTGCTTATCTTGGGAAGTATATCTCTTTGTCTATGGATGTCGAGAAGCAGAAGATATGATTGCTTTTTCAAAATAATTTGCTATAGTTTATTTAATGTAATAACTACAACGTTAAATATTTATAGAGTTGATATACAAAGTTGCCCCAACAACATGAATGTGTTCTAATGTCACCTCTGATCCTTCTTACCTCCTCCCCAACCCTTGCTTGGTAATCTGAGTTTATAATCCAAGACCAAGCATTACCTACTGTCTCTTCCCTTGGTTTATCTCTCTATGTCTCACAAATAAGTGAGATTATCCATTATCTCTGTTCTTTATGACTTAAAGTAATGTGGTCTCTTCCAATTCCATCCACACTGCAGTGAATGGCAAGATTTCGCCTTTTTAATAGCAGCGTTGTGTATATGCCAGAGCTTCTTTATCCATTAATCTATTGCTGAACATTTGGGTGGTTTCCATATACTGACTATTGTATTAAAAACTGCAGTGACAGTGTATACATCTTTTCAAAGGAATGTTTTTATGTTTTGGGATGTAGATGCCAAGAAGTAGAATTTCTGGTTCATATGGGGGCTCTATTTTTATTTTTTGGAGAATCTTCATACTGCCTCCAGGAGGGTTTGTACCAGGCAGCATTCCCACCAACAATGAATGACGGTTCCCTTTTCACCACATCTCCACTAACAATGACTGTCTAGAGTCTCTTTTGATATAGGCTATGCTCACTGTTTGTCATTTTTAAGGGATGACTATTCTTTTAGGGTGATAGGATCAAACCATTTATTAACCGAAGGGCCAAGTCACTGAATGACATTGACAAAATGGTCTGGAATTTTAGGAGAAGGATTAAAAAAGGGAACAAGATTTGAGCCAAGGAAGAAGTCAGGAGAATGTGACATTCCAGGCAAAGAGAATGAAATGAGCAAAATTGAAGACAGATTTAACAGATTTAACTGAAGAAAGAGTGAAGCAAAGAGAAAGTTGGCTAAAGGGGAGCTATCAGATAGTAAGAGACAGGAAGGTGAGCTGGGTGAGCAGGGGAAGCTGGTAGGCAGCCAGGTTCTGCAAGGTCCTGAAGGGCATTCTAAATATTTAGAAATATACTGAACTAGAAGGACCGTGAGCAATTCTGCTGGAGGAAGGCAGTACAGAGAGTCAATAAAGAGCAAGAGACATTCAAACCCATGAGTATTGAGAGGTGTATAGGACCAGGACTGAGCAAAGGGACCCGTTCAGATTCTTCAGGATGTAAGTGCCTAGACTTGGGCCACCAAAGTTATACCTTTGATTCTCAGGGTCTCTAGGGCCATACCTGAAGAAGCACGGTGTGGGGTGTGTAGGGCTAGTGATGCTGGGGAATAAATCTGAGGTCAGGATGATGTAAGGCATGCACCCTGATTCCTGTACTATATCTCCCAGTATCCCTATCTAGCCTTAGGTCAAGTACAAAGTCCAACTGAGCTACTGCTAGCCATGGAAATGTCTACACATTACTTAGCTATTTTGTCTCATTTTCCCCAACTATGATAGGGTATTAAGAACAGTACCTGCCATATCATGGTTTCTAAGGGATTCCAAGAGTTAATATCTGTCAAGATGCTTCTTCTGGGGCAAGAGAAATAGCACCATGGGTAAGGCACTTGCCTCAACCACAGCTAGGTGCAGCCCAAGAAATAGAGGAACAAAAAGGACATCTTTTCTCTCTGTATACTAATGGGCAAAAAAATACTTTAGAGAATCTTACAAAAATGAAAATAGACCAACCATATCTGTTTGAACAAGAGTTTTGCTACTTAAAAAAAATCCAATGGATTGTCAACACTATTTTAGAGTAAAATTCAAGAACTTGCCCATTGGAAGCCAATTCCCAAACAATCCAGCAGCTGGTTTTGTCTCGAGATTCCTGCTCAGTGAGCCACTTGCTCCGCCAACTCCATCTCTGGGTTCGTACCCTGTGTCCTCCCTGCCAGATCCACTCTCCCCTCCAGTCCTTCCTTATGTAGGTTCCTGCTTACCATTCTCTCTTCAGCGAAGCTTCTAGAATCACCTTAATTAATGCAACATACATCTCCCTTCCTCAGTCTCTCTTCTTGTCTTCAGCTTTGTGACCCTTCAGAGGACATGTCACTGCCTGCTGTCACTTTCCCTTCTAGAACAAAAAATCCATGAGGACCAGGAACTCAGTTGGTTCGGGTTGTTACCTCTCATGCTGGTACAATAGTTGCCCACAGCAAGTCAGTTTTCAGTATGTATCCATGCATATATACATACACACACATGCATGCTAAATGCATGAGTGAATGGGAGCATTGCAAAGTTCACATCCAAATTCTACATTTATGAGCTGGTACTACCAATTGAGAAACCTGCTTCCTATTACTTCTCTAAATCTGTTAGCCTATTTTAAAAGCACTCTCCAGCAAAGGATCTCATATGAGAGACACTCGATCAAGGTCAGAGCGTTGTAAGTGAGGAGAACGGAAAAGTAGGGAAATCATAAATCTGATGAAAACATAGAAATCAGTTGACCTGAGAAACAGTGCAAGAGCTGAGGCACTTGCTTTACCTGCAGTCAATCCCTAAAATTCATCCCCAGTACCACTTCCTCTCCAAGCACTACCAGAAACCAATAAGTACAGCCGTTAGTCCAGATGGCAAAGGTGCTATTACTGGTAGAGCCAGAAAGAAAAGCACTTCTCCTGGCCCAAGAGATCTGACAATCACACGCAGAGACCCTTTATTACCAGCAGTGCATCAATTGAGTTATGAAAAGACTGTCCTATAATAAATTCCAGTATCCCTGGGGGAATAACAACTTAGCTGTCATCTGTCATGTGCACATTAGTATGAACCCATTTATAATATACATCCTCTATCTCCATGGATGCACAGAAAAAAGTCCTTGGAAAAGTCTTTCTCAGCCCCATTTTCCCACGTGGGACTCGACTGTCTTCTTCTCTGCCAAGACCCATGGCAACCCAAGCAGCACCTGTATACCACACTAAGAGGATCTATAGGAGCCGATGTCCTGTGAGGATGAAGACAGTAGTGCACCACTGATCACTGTAGCCCTATGGTCAGGCACACAGGAGGTAGTTAACTGTAATGGGCCAAAGCTCAGGGGTATTTGCAATTGGCAGCTTCCCTCTGATTAAAAACAATTTGCCACACCTTTTATATTTTTTGACTACATGACAGTCCATATCAGATCCAGGTGAATCATTGTTATGGTTTTCCAAAGTACAGCCAAGCCTTTAAAACATAATTGAAATGGAAAGTCATAGAAGATAAAATCTGAGTTACTTTCCTCATACTGCCAGACTTTGTAGTTCATGCTGCAATCAAATGACTAAGGACCTCAGAGACTTTCTGCTGAAAACAAACGTTAAGGTCTCCAATGGCGTGAAATATTTATGTGGAATACCCTTAGAAAGTCTCCTGGGCTTTACTTCTTGCACAACCCCAGGAAATTTCAAGTGTAAAAAGGGAACAGCAAATTAAGTAGAATGTTTTTCATTATTCTTTCAGTATTTTTTAAATGAAAAACATTTTAAGTAATTACACTTATTTAGTTTAGCAACCAAACGCTAACCAATGAAAAAGCACAGATTCTTTAATTCCACACAATCACCTGATGATTAGGAAATCCAACAAAACATCAATGATTCCCAATACTGTCTTCCATTTCGTTACACTGTAAATAATCTATTCAGATGCCCAAGACAAGTATGTGATTATCTAGATGCTTAGACAAAGCCAAAGATAAAAATATATAGGTATAAGGGTCAGAGCGATAGCACAGCGGGTAGGGCGTTTGCCTTGCAAGTGACCGACCAGTGTTTGATCCCCGGCATCCCATATGGTCCCCTGAGCACCGCCAGGAGTAGTTCCTGAGTGAAGAGTCAGAAGTAACCCCTGAGCATCGCCAGGTGTGACCCAAAAAGCAAAAAAAAAAAATATATATATATATATATATAGCTATATATACATACACACATATCATATATATCTGGTGCCCACTTGAGAAAAATCGATGACGAACAGGAAGACAAGTGATACAAGTGATTATATATATAATCACTGATATATATGTATATGTATATGTATATGTATATGTATATGTATATGTATATGTATATGTATATATAGCTCAGTGATTCTCAACTAGGGACAATTTTTCTCCTGCCTTTGGGGACATTTGATAAGGTTTGGGAAATATTTTATTGTCAGACTAGTAGATGTTTCTTGTACTCTATGAGATGCCTGGAGATGTCACTAAATATACTGCCAATCAGCCATCAGCTTCTCTAAAATGTGAATAGTGTCAAAACTGAGTTATCCTGAAAAAAAATCCACACATTAAATACAGCAAAAAACATTGAAAGTATTTTAAAATAAGTATTCTAGTATCAGTGCTTCTATAGCACACAGACATAATCAGTGTTCTTTCCTCAAGTGGGAATTAGGCGGACTTTGGACATATCTACTTATAAGATTATTGACTACAATCAAGGATTATCTGCAATGTGTTTCAAGCAAGTATCAACTCCTTGGTTGGCAGCTAGGAAGTGTTCTTTATATAACTACAACTGCCTTTTTTATTCCTTTTTTCTAGCAAAATAAATAGCTTAAATGTTATTTTCAGGCTAACATTAAATAATCAATAAACCTATAAGTTCTCCAAAGAATTATAAGTGATTCTATGTGCTTTTTTTCTAGTTTAGTCATATATGATAAACCAAATACCGGAAGCCTATTTAAGTTAAGTTATAAAATACAGGCATCTGTAAATTATAACATACAGGCATCTATAAGATATCAAGCCAGTGGAAGAGACTGCCTATGGAAACGTGTCTGATCTTAAATTTTACAGCACAGTATCAGAGATCTCTTGTTCACACAGCAAGAATATCTTGTTTACATTTTTCCTGTGATTTTATGATTTTCAAATTTCTGTAAGGACAATTTTTTACACAGATGGGTGATCATATACTTCCTTTATTTCTCTGTAACCACTTGTTTATTAATCTAAAATCTCTTACTAGTAAAAGGTTCAGAGGACACTCTAAATCCTATTTCTGATAAGGTCTTGAGGCAGAATGGAGGGAAATTACATTCCTTCCAACCAACCAGCTACTCCCACATCCACAATTTAAGATTTAGTGTCTTCTATTTATTTAAAAAGAATTCCCCTTGCTATATTTTAATTACTTTGAGTACGAAGTTAGTAATAACAACCATAAGAAAATATTCCTTCATAGTAGTGGCCACTGAGTTTCATCTTGAAGGAAAAGACTGGAATTCAGTTAAGATGTCATTTAATGTAGTGTACGGCTCAACTCCACTGTAGCTAAATTTTACCTAAAATAAGAACAACCTTTAAGTATTCTTAAATAAGTAAAGCATTTTATTCCTGAAATCCCAGGTATTAATGTACTAATACATTCACGGTTACCTTAACATTTCTTTACATGAATTTTAAAAAGAGGTGATTATACAACAGTTTGTAAGCATCTGATACCAGTAAGCCTAGCAAGAAGCCAGAACAAACCACACATCATGCAATCAGTTATTCTCAACATCCAAACTCCATAGTTCCTCAGAGCTCCATCCAAGAGAAAACCTGATCTTCCCCCTTCAAGTTTCATCAGTAAATGCTCGAGATGAGAGCCTTCTACTGAGACTATACCACCTACACAGCAAAGCCTGGCAAGCTACCTGAGTTTTATTTACTTGTTATGCCAAAAACTAGTAACAATTATGGACCTCGGTTCCATGACCTGAAGAATGGTTTCAGGCTCCTCCTGTCCCTGGAGCAAGCAGATGTCCTTGGGTTACACTTGCTTGTGACAGGACTAATGGAGATGTTACTAGTGCCCACTCGAGCAAATCGATGAACAATGGGAAGACAGCGATACAGTGATTGTAAGCATCTATTCTTAAAGCATACATCAAATTTTACTCACTTCCACAAAATAAATTATTCTGTTCCAGAGGGTGACTCAACTATATGAAGGCAACTTATATATGCCTTGTTCTAATAACACCAAGGCAACTTAACTGTATCACTGTATCACTGTCTTCCCGTAGATCATCGATTTGCTCGAGCAGGCACCAGTAACATCTCAATACGTCCTGTTACATGTGAGATGGCCCAAGGGCATCTGCCCACTCCAGGAACATAAAGCGCCTCAAACCATTCCATCAGGTCATGGGAATGAGGTCTATAATTGTTACTGGTATTTGGCATGTCAAATATGACACAGGTAGCTTGCCGGGCTCTGCCATGTGGATACATATATATGTAAACATATATTCCATAGAGACTCACAGACATGGGGCAGAGCTCCTACTGGCTCTCCCTGTGCCCAACTGCTCACGAGGCTCCTGGGAGGGATGGTGGGTTCTAGCCCTGGCCTGCCACCCCAGAAGAGCCTCACAATAAGCCTGACAACCCCCCCCCCTCCATGAGGGCCTCCATTTTCCAAATCCGGACTTCCCCCTCATCAGAACTCCACCCAGCAGACCAGCCTATCACAGCCCGGCCTGGGCGGCCGCTTGTGGCCACACAGTTCATCAATAAATGCTGGATTTAGAGATGACTACAAGAGTATGCTACCCGGCACGGCAGAGCCTGGCAAGCTACCCGTGTCGTATTTGATATGCCAAATACCAGTAACAATTATAGGCCTCATTCCCATGACCTGATGGAATGGTTTGAGGCTCTTTATGTTCTTGGAGCAAGCAGGTGCCCTTGGGCTCTACTTGCATGAGACAGACATTTGGAGATGTTACTGGTGCCTGCTCGAGTAAATCAATGATGAACGGGAAGACAGTGATACAGTGATTTTCCATCTGTCAACCCATTGATCGCCAGGGTTGATTCGGCTGATCTGGCTGGCTAGGTGGGTGTCCCCTTCCTCCCTCACCACTTCATGTGTGTTCCTCCCGAAGTTGCGTGCTCAGTCGAAGAGGATGGCCTTCCCAAAATAGAGACGGACCGGTCTTCGGTAGATGGTATACAAGTAGCTGTGCTCCCCTGCTAGACCTCCAAACAAGCTCTCAAGGCAACTTATATCAAGCTGAAAATGCAAAGTGACCCCAACAGGAGGGGGAATGCAGAAATTGTAAAAAACCAGAAAAGAAAGTGATCCTGCATATTAAGCTAAAGAAAGTATGTGAACGCTTGACAATAATGTACTCACTCTCTCAGTATGTCATGCTTAAAATACAACATACTTACAGAAGAAAGATTTTGCTTAGAAACTTTGTAAAAAAGATGAACTACTTGGTTTTGAAATAAAATGTGAGCATCTTCTTTACAATACTTCTTATATAAAGTACATACTTGACCAAACTGTACTCTATGTATTCCTAGAAAGTGACTTTCTATTCAGTGCTACTAATGGACAAATATATAAGGCACAAGGGAAAAAATGACTACACATTCCACAGTGCTGTTTAATAAGTGTAGGGAAAAGTAAGATCCCACTTTAAAGCCTATCTATAAATTTCTTTAGCCATTATAAAAGGAAGTGAGAGGCACATTTTTTTAAGAACTGCAGCTGCCTTCATATTAAGATTAATATTGAAAATAAACCCCCTATAACAGGGCCCTTGGGATAAGGAACAGACTCCAGGAGGGAAGTCCATCTGGCACTGACCATAAGCTGTTCCCTCTCCACTGTTCTCTATCCACACCCTATCCCCCAAATAAGCGTATACAGAAAGTCCACATCTTCCAAAATTATACATGTCACCCCAACTGTCCAGTTCTCACGCTTTAATGACTTTAATAAGATTAGAAAGAGGTAAAGCCTAGTATCCTCATGCACAACTGAATTCTTAAGGAGATCAGATTTCTCCATGGGAAAATCAGCCCTCCTGAGCTTAGAAAAAACATAGAAAGGCATACAGATTTCTTCATTTGTATAGACGGAAGAGAAATGCTGAAAAAACCCCAGGGCTCCCCTCACTCCGACACCAAACATAAACTGCCTTCTTGACATTTTGGAAACCAGTGCTAAGAGCAGACCTAGCTCATAGCCATATCACTCACCCACTGATGGGTGAGTATTTTTAAATCTGCTGCCCCTAGCAGACAGGGTGGTTCCTAATGAGAGAAGAAGCAACCATTCCAAAAAAGAGAAGCTGTAATGTCTAATGGCAGAACCTGAAGTCGAAACTTTATAGCTGAAGTCCTAATGTCTTAAACGGTTTGTCACAATCCCTAGGGAGTCCCCAAAACTCAATTTGGGAGCTACAAAAAAAAATGGCAATAGTTAAAAGTTTATGAATTCACAATGAACAAAAATTAATTCCAAATCAACTGCAGAATAAATTCCCAGATATTCTGGAAGTGCTCCCTTGTGCTGTTTTTCTTGGGTCAAAGAGTCGCTATTTCATGATTATCCGTAACATGATTATAAAGTGATAATTGTGGCAAATATTGACCAAAAAATGAATTCATACCCTGGCTCAAGAAATTATTAGGACAGGAGGTAGAGATAATATGAAATTTTACTAAGTAGCAGCAGAGCTAAGCAGAAAATCCATCTTAATATGGAATCACATGGCATTATTTTAAAGAGTCTAATGCTGATCAAATTTCAAAGATTCCAGTAATTCAGAAAAACTTCACTACTTATATAAAGTTTTATTGTAGCAAATAAAAACATTCTAGAAAGTCTGCATGTTAAAATGTGATGACTTTATTTTAAGCAATTCTGAAATCATTTTAATGGTACAGGAAAATGATCACAGGGTAAAGGAATCAAAACCAAACACAGTGTTACATTTTCTTCTTCTATTATTCCGTGTTCTCTGGAAAATCAGTACCTACTAGTTGTATAACTAGAAAAATAACATGATAGAATTACTTACAAATGGTTTCCTGACTTTCTATCAGAGAAAGGCGTATTTCAAAAATTCTGAAAACAAACAAAGCCCCACCAACAATGAATTCCTACTATTCAATTACTCAGTCTTATACTTCCTGATAATATCTGTGCTGAGCAGTTTGCGCAAGCACTGAATATATGACGTGAGCCTAAATAAGAGGTCACTCTTGCTTTCATGGTGCATATATCACAGAGCAAGGAGAGAAAACAGCAATCTGAGCTCTGAAAAGAGCTAGATGGTAAAACTTGACCTGTGAAGCATGCCATGAGTAAGGACATGGTATAAAGTGCACTAGAAAGGCCAGAGGAAAGTATTTTCACTGTCTAGATTAAGAGCCAAGGTAGACTCTTTATTATTTTTATGTAAAAATATATTTATCTTTTATTCACTTCACATCTATCTAAATTTCTTTCAATAAGAAGCCATTTTACGTCACTAACATGGATATAGATTTTCAACAGATATTCTCAAATGGGTTTTTTATAGGGCACAATTTGGTCTGTACTCTTAAATTTCTAGCTGACTGCAGTGAAGAAGAAAAAATAAAATGAAAGAAATGCACTGCAATAGAAGTCAAAATACAAACACCAAGAACTAGTTCCTTTCTTCCCCTTCCCTTAACTTTCCTTCTTTCTCTCTTTCCTTTCTCTCTGTTTCTCTCCCCCTCCCTCCCTTCCTTTCTTTCCTGTTTCCCTTGGGGAGGTGGGTTGGGAGGCTACACCCAGGTTTCAAGCATGGAAATTGTACACTTTTGCTCATTGAAGTATCTTCAGCTTTAGTTAATTCTTTAACATATCTATTTTCCTCAGCTTTAGACATAAATATATAGATATATAACTGTAGGTATATTATGTAAATAAGTGCTGGAAAACTACACGCATACATGTAATGCATAAATTTGTGATTTCAGAATTTCTATCAAGACAATTCAGATATTCTTTACTAAAGTTAACTAGACAGACTAGTAAACATGTTTAATTTAATATTTATCAATCATATTTAGTTTAATAATTCATACTGTAAGCTCTTTTGTGCTTGTATATCTCTAGAAAACTGGCAAATATTTTGTAACTCTGTACTTGTAGTTGACTAGATCATCTTCAGTGACTCACTGGATTACTAAAATGCAAGCATTAAGTTCACATTGGCTGTTCTTTATTTAAGCACATATTTTTTCTATCTATATAAAAGTAGATAAGAAATGTCAATTTGAATTAAAGTTTTTTCTTTAATTTGTTGCCTTTCATTAAATTTTCATACTAAACCAGACTTATTTTGGGGCCCAGCAATGATCTGAGCTTATTTCTGACTTTGTGCTCAGGGATTACTCTTGGTGTTGCTTGGGGAGCCATAAAGGTTTTCAGGATTGGAAATTAGTTAGGATACATGCAATGCAGATACCTTAACTACTCTACTCTTTCCCCAGTGATTCCTTAGTATTCCAGGGAAAATATATGTATTCTTTTATTTTTTTATTAAAATGGCACCTGAGTTAGCTAACAGTGATGATTTAGTTCCACATCCGGACTTCTTTCTCGTAACAACACAACTCCACCCAACAGACCAGTATATCACAGCCCAGATCATCGACACCCACCCTGCAGCAGGTTTTTTTTTTTCAATCTACCCCAGGTATGCTGAACCAGAGACTCTCAGACATGGGGCAGAGCTGCTACTTGCTCTCCCTGTCCCCAGCCACTCATGAGGTACCCAGGAGGCATGGCGGGTTCTAGCCTTGGCCTACTACCCCAGCAGAGCCTCACAACAAAGCCAGACGACCCCCTACGCCATGGGGGCCGCCATTTTCCACATCTGGACTTCCCTCTCGTCACAACTCCACCCAGCAGACCAGACTATCACAGCCCGGCTATGCGGCCGCTAGTGGCGCGCGGTTCATCAATAATTGCTTTATTTATTTATTTATTTATTTATTTATTTATTTATTTATTTATTTATTTATTTATTTTTTTTTTTTGGGGTCACACCCAGCAATGCTCAGGGGCTACTCCTGGCTCTGCATTCAGGAATTACTCCTGGCGGTGCTCCGGAGACCATATGGGATGCCGGGATTGAACCCAGGCCAGCACAGGCCGGCCGCGTGCTGGGCTATTGCTCTGGCCCAATAATTGCTTTATTTAGAGGTGACTACAAGAGTATGCCACCCACACGGAAAGCCTGGCAAGCTGCTCGTGTCGTATTTGATATGCCAAATACCAGTAACATTTATATTAGGTCATTCCCATGGCCTAATATAATGGTTTGAGGCTCTTTATGTTCCTTGAGCAAGCGGATGCCTTTGGGTTCTACTAGCATGAGACAGGACATACGGAGATATTACTGGTGCCCGCTCTAGCAAATAGATGATCAACGGGAAGATAGTGATAGTGATAGATTAAGAGCATGAACTGAGGTAGCTATAGTGGAGATTGAAGTGAAGATGAGGACATCTGACATATACTTCAGGATATTCTCCTGGCCTTGAAGCATTAAGATGGGAGAATAAGAAAACAATTCTAAGGATGGAGTTTTTGTAACTGAACAATAAAAAGAGAAACCACCATTCAAACAAGAGTTTGAGAAAGCACAGAGAAATGTCTGGCTTTGGGGAAGTAGATGAGCGATAGCTTGACAGGCTGAAGTGCATGCTCTGCATGGAGCTTGGGTTTGATATATAGTACTGCATGATTCCCAGAGCACTGCCAGGAGCAAGCCTAGCACAAGACTCAGATACTAACCCTGAACACTTCTGGGTATCACCCAGATCCCCAAACCCCAATAAGGGCCAGAGAGATATCTTAATGGTCTGAGCATATGTTCTGCATGGAAGAAACCGAGGTTCTGTTCCTGGCATTATACGTTCCTGGTCCCCCAGTCCAAAGCCTGGAATGTCCAAGAATGATGAGTGTACCCCTGACCTACCAAAAAATAAAAGGAAAATAAACCAAAAAAGAAAAAAATGAACAGAGTAAGTCTTGGGGAGCAAGGTGTGTTGTGAATGTAGTTTAAATGTGTTGGGATTGATGTACCAAGACTTAGCTATCTGTCATTTCTGGGAAAGGTCAGGAATAGAGACTTGTGTGGACACAACTGTTCAATGAACCCACAAGTAGGAATGAGATCAGGGAAAAGAAACATACAAAGGGATGTCGGGAGGGGTGGGGGGAGTCTAGAGCAAAATTTTAAGGAAGTGAAATAAAAGCCTAAGGTTCAGAACACTGAGCTAGCAGGGACCCTCAGCAGAGAAGAAAAGAAGGGCAAGTGAAAGGGAAGCCTAGAGCAATGCCGGTTTTCAGGATCCCCAATGTCAAAGCGTTTCACAACATCCAGATGAGAAGCAGCGTAACAAGAAGATGTATAAAATGAGTTGTAGGGTAGATATACTAGCAGCAGGAAAAGCAGCACTGATTTGCACTCTGTAGAGAAATTTGCCACAACCCTAGTCTTTCACTTTTCCCCACATATCTGAGAAACAGCACACATGGCTCCATGACCCTTAGCAGTCCATCTGGAGCCCTCCCTTCCTCTGGCCTACTTTTAAATTTAATTTTTATTAGCAGCTTTATTGGCGTATAATTTGCATACCATAAAATTTACTTGCTTGAAGCATACAACTGAAGGCGTTTTCAAATTGTATTTGTTTCCTAGGACTGTTGCAAAAAAACTACTACCAGCTGGTAGATTTCAACAAAAACTTATTCCCTCACAATTCAGGGGTGCAAATATCAAATTAAGGTGACATGAGGGTCATGCTTTCTCCAAAACACCCTAAGGAAGAATGTTTCTCTGTAGCGTTACATGAATCTCTGATAAGGACACTGGAGGACAGAAGGACAATGAACATCAAGAGGAGACTTTAGAAAGAACAGTCATACACTTAATGCCACAAATCTTGATATTAGAAGCCTTACAAACCACAGAGCTTATTAAATGGGGAATAGCAGGCATCAAAAATTGCAAAATTTTAATTCTGATAGGTGGAAACAGACCTACTGGGTTTAGTGACACTCAAACTCTATCACTCATAAAAGGCGCTAAGCAGAAATATGAGGGAAAGTTAGTCCCAGTGCCCTGAAGGAGTTATGAAGACAAGCAGACATGCAACCAGGGAACCATACCCCCAACCATACTCAACTCCTGCTTCAGTGAGAGCAGAAACCACTGTTTCCTTAGCATGCACAAGAAATACTAAGGAAGAATTACATATACACAGAAAATGTAACATAGTGAGTACCCAATTCAATCCCACAGATTTAATTTCTCTTTTTTGTGGTGGGAGGAAAGTATGGGAGGGGACATTATACCCATGATTCTAGGTGGTTACTCCTAGCCCTGTACTCACAAACTACTCCTTACAGGACTTGGAGGACCATATGGGGTGCCAGAGACCTAAACGGGAGGTCGCATGCAAGGTAAGCACCTACCTGCTATACTATCTCTCCGGTCTTCACAGCCTCAATTTCTTATGGGAGAAAAAGTAATGAGTGGTATATATACTCTTAGCATATCAATGATTCCTAAATAGATAAGCACAGTCCAAAACATGTCTATAATGGAAAATTCTTAGACCAAAAGATCCAAAAGGATGACAAATCTGTTGGGATTAGTGAAAAGACCTCACTTCACCAATTAACTGGAAGAGTTTTATGTCCCAGAAATGGATGGTCTTTGGCAATAAAAGCATAAGCAGTTCCATCCCTCTTTGCTCAAGGCCACCAGAGCAGTTGAGTTATAGATGACAAAAAAGAGAAATAAAAGGTATCGCCTTTAACGAGTGCTGGTAAAGGGAAGAACAATGAAATTTCCTAATATCCTTTCTCTACCAGGACATATATATTACAAGATTATTATAGAATTACTTCACCTCGAGCCTTTATTCTAAAAGAGGGAAAAGTTAAAATTAAATGTACATATATTAAGCAAGAAAAATTTCCACACCTCCAATTTTCCTTGCCCACTACCTTTACCAACAAGGCATTATCCAGAGGTGTTCAGTAGAAAATGACATCTGCTAGAAGAAAGGGGATTACATGGATTGCTTCTGTCTTGGAAACAGCAAATTCTGGAAGCCTGAAATTGCCACTGTCATGTATTTTCTCAATATTGTTTTTAAAAGAGAATCAGACTAGATGAAGTTAAAGTTGATGCATGAAATATTAACTGGAAATTTGAAACCATGTCTCAAAAAAGCAATTCAGTTTTGATAAATGTTGATGTTGGGGCACTTTTAAACTCTACAGAGCAAAGTAAATTCCTTAAGTCTGCAATTTTGGGAAACGGAAAGTATAATAAATGATTAACAAAAGAAACACATAGATATAAAGAAATTAATTCACCACATGGACTCTTACCCTTTCTTCTGAGGGGTTACTGCATCTGAGGTCAGCACTACTATGAAGCAAGTAAAAGACCCATCACCTGAGAATAAGGAACTCACTACATTTCCTCCATATGCAGCTTTCTGGTGTATATTTTTCTTATTGAACACATCTCAAGGCTTTCCAACTCCCTGCCATTGCTTCCAACTAAAAGGCTACTTCTTCTACCCCCCATCCCAACACAGTGCCCCCAAGCCTGTGGTCTCCTATTGAAATTCCACACATACATGAGACCTGTGCATCTCTTCACCTCTTCTCTTTCTCAGCAGAAGACACTATATCTGCCTTTCTCCAACTCTGGAATCCCCAGCGCCCTTCCTGCCCATCCTTTGCAACACTAAGCAGGCGATGCTAATAAGGCATTGCTTCCTGTGGTTTCCTCTGTCACACCGCTACCCACATTAGAAGACCTTAAGGGCTGGGCCCTCTTACCCCTGAGGTTCATTGACAAGATCAAGCTACATTCAATAATTTATACACAGAAAGGACACATTAAAATTTTGAATATAGGGACCTGAGTGGTGGTAGCACGAGTCAAGTGCTTCCCTTGCATTTAGGTGATCTGAGTTTGATCCTCTGAAACATGCCTATGACCCCTGGCCTGCCACCGATGATCCCTGAGCACCGATGCAGCAGTAAACCCTGGCAGCATGGGATGTGGCTCCCAAACAAATGAAAAATAGAATTTGAATATAATTTTGGTTCTCTCGATTAACTTTGTTTTTGCAAGAAAAAAAATATGAACTGCAAGTAAATCAAAGGTCACAAAAAGTAAGATGAACCCAAATAAAGGGAACTGAATCATGAAACTTGAGCTTTAGGAAACAGACCAAAAATAGAAGGTGTACAAATCTACAAGTGACTCATTTATTCAACAAATGTGTACCAAGTTTTCATTATGTCATTTATAAGACATAGGCACACATGTGCACGCATGCATGCACACACTCATACACACGAGGGGTTAATAAATTGGAGATAAAAGCTATTAAAATTATGTATCTCCCAATGGATACAATCCTTTTATCATTAGGTTTCATATCTCAGCAGAGCCTCTTAAAGAGCCAAGCAATCCCTTGTAAACTCTTCCGACATATTTTCTAGAGCAAATCTATCAGCTATCAACCCTTCCCTTAAGCTCTTTGTCCCAAATTTCACTGTCTCCTCTCGAAAGTACTTTGTTCCTTATCAAGAAAGTTGCCGATTTGAACTCATTAACTGCCACCCAAACACCGGAAGTCTAAACCCACTTCCTTCCTTCTCCAAAGAAAATATGTTCCTTAACTTCTACTATATGCCCAACTACCAACTAGACTTGTCTCAATTTACCTCTCAATGATTGTTCAACTTTTCCCATTTCTATGCTTTCTCCCTGGATTTACAAAACTGTTTACATCCTGGACATGTAATGCGATTTGGAGACAGACCACTAGACTAGAGCCATTACCGACTGGATTCCACAAGATGTCAAAAGATCACGTGGCCGCCCACCTTCAAAATGGTGAGACTTCTTCGTCAAGACCCTGGACAAACACTTTGAGGCTCTTCGTATTCCTGAAGCAACCAGATGCCATTGGGCTACAATGGCACGTGATAGGGTCAAATGGAAATGTTACTGGCGCCCGCTGGAGCAAATCGATGAATAACGGGATGTCAAGTGACCAAGTGATTACATCCTATTCATCCTGGGGAGATGAGAGAGAGTAAACACCAAGTTCCACTTAAATTAATTTCTAACCCCCTTCCCTGATCCTATCAAGTCAGATTCTCTCTCTACATTTTGATAATTCACTCCTAAGAACCCTGCAATCTGTCTTTCTCTATTTAATGAACGGCTGCCATTAAATCTATGATAGATTACTCATTTCCAAATACCACTCTGGGAGTGTGAATTTCCAAATCACACTTCCCCACATACTTCTGTTTCAAATGATCACTTTTCAACCACTCTCATTCTCAAAAAATCTATTCATTTGGAAATAGTCCATCTCGATCAATTTTTTTCACCCCCTGTAGACTCTCAGTTTCTTTTGAAAGCATGCTCGGGTAATTTATAACATTCTGATGTATCACCATCACTTGCCAGTCTGATTATCTGCTGCTACACTGAGATATAAATTTCCATCTCCTTAATTCTGCTACAGCTATCCTGGAAACAACATAAATTCAACAAAGCCAGTGAACTGTGTACAATCTGAACATGTTTTCAAGTTAACCATCCCTTTCTATTTCTCATCTAAAACACCAGTTTTGATGTTCTCACTCATTCTCCACAAAAGAATCATTCAGCTCCAAACTCTAAGCACACCACTCTCATTTACTTCTTCAATAGGTAATGCCAATCCTAAAGCAAGTTCAGATTCTAGTTCCTCCTCACCCACCCTATCTACATTTCAATTGTCATAAAAATATTTTATTACAATGCAAAAACAAAACATTGGAACATGTTTTCAGAATGGGTTTTATAGGAAATATCTCTAACTTTACCCTAGTATAATCATTCAAAATGACTATATTCATAACGGCCTTTTTTGTTGTTCCTCTCTGTGACATGTGGTTTAAACAAAACAGGGACTGAATCTTTTTTTCAGGAATGACTTAATATAAATTTCAACTAAATTCCCTTAACACAATAGTTATATTAAAGACATTCTGTAATGAATTCCTAACCATTATTTTTTAAGATGCAGCTTTTTAGCAGTTACAAGGTATTCACCTGCAACTGGCTACTACCACAAAACTGACTTAATTCTTAGTTGAGTTAGCCTTCCAAAATGGAAATTTGAGCACGTATGTTCTATCATGTTTAAAAAATCTTTCAGAGGCTGATCATAGCTTAAAGATAATAAACTCATTTTCCAAGTTGGGGAGATATGAGCATGTATGTTCTATCATGTTTAAAAATCTTTCAGAGGTTGATCATCACTTTATCACCTGACATCCTGTTATTCGTCCGTATTTTTCGAGGGGGAGCCAGTAACATTTCCATCTGTCTCTGTCACGTGCCAGTGCAGCCCAATAGCATCTGCTTGATCCAGGAATATGGAGAGCCTCAACCTGCTTACAGAGGCTGGTCATAGCTTCAAGATAATAAACCCATTTTCCAAATTCAGGGGTGTAGGGGCGGGGGGAGAGTTAACTGCATTTTATTCATACAGCTTCATTATGTTCCTCTTCCTGTTGTGTGATCCTCTGCTTCCTTGTTCTTCCAATCACTCTTCTGGAAAATGCCCTTTCACCTCCAATCCAATGTTGATTAGCCTTGCTGCCAACATGCCATGGAGATGATGATTTGTTTCTTCATCCAGATGATATGTCACCCACCTGAACAGTGGACCAGCAGCCCCTCTCCTCACATCTGTGTTAAAGTAAGTAGGGTATATCTTTCTTTTAATGTACTATGTCACCAGGTTAGGATTTGCTGTAATAAGTCAAAGCTCTTATCTACAGAATATTACAAATAAGATTATTGAGTTTCATTTAGTTGTGATTTTATGTGCTTATGTGTAACTACTTGACCAATACACCTGTCCTGCCATCTAACTACTAATGTCACCATGGAATTCCATCTATGTGACTCCCACTTTTTCCTGAGTATCAGATACACACGTGTAGGACACAGATGGCGCTAAACATTTCCTGCATAAATGAATAAATGGTTCTCAAGATCACGAGCCGTGTCACCTCTGTCCTTAGGGAGTATAAAAACTGAAGCATAAGCACTTTGGTTGGGGATTTTGTTCAAAATTCAGAAGATGAATCAATATGTGTTTCAATGAGTATGTGATGATTTTTCTGAGGGCTTATTATCTCTCTGGAAAGAGGTACCCAAGACCACATACCAAGTTATACTCAAGGTTGTTGCCAGAAGTAACAGGAAGCTTGGCTTTCGGAGAATTCAAATTTAAACAGCTCTGCCAGGACCTCTTTACATGACAAAAGCTGACTTTGAAATATTACTCCGTTAGATTTGCTTGGCTTTAAAAATTAGATACATTTCTCCAATGGATCTGTGATAAATTTTGGCATCAAATTTCTCTGCTAGCATTAACTTTTTAATGAAGCTATTGTCATTTTTAAACTAAAAATTTCTGGATTTTCTTTTAATATAGAACATTCATGAGAAACTGAATTTTCACATACTATACCTAGGACAGCAGACAGATGGTCAATCATAATTAAGGCACTCTTTCCCTTCCCAAGCAAGATAGGGCTCCAAATGTTACCAGGTGTTATTGGATATGACGAGAAAAAATAAAGGGCTTTATCTTTGCTCCTGATTTGCCAGATGATGAAAAGCATTTTCTTTTTTTTCCTCAAGAGTACACTCTTTCAACTCCCAATTTTGTTTTCAGGAGAGCCACAAGGTATATCAGACAACCGATGGAAAAAGAGTTTACAGCAGCTTTTATTCTGACTGAGAACAGTCACATCAAAAGAATTTTCCTGAAGGGAAAACAGGTGGGTTCCCCCCCCCACCTTTATTCTAACAAGTGAAACAAACATGCACTTTGCACTTTCACTGCACACAGAAGAAGTGAACAGAACCAAGCTTCCCTCTGCCTAGTAAATAATCACACTTGCAAAGAACTCCACTCCTACAAAATGAACAGGCATCTGAAATCAGTAACTTCTAGCTGAGGCAAAAGGAAAGGGAAGTCTGAAGCAAACTTACACAGAATAATGCCCAAAGGGAGAATAAATGTAAGATAATAGTAACCAATGCTTAACCTTGGACAGGCACACACATACACACACACACACACACACACACAACACCACACACACACAACATTCATATCAAGTTTTTTCCACTTAGGAACTAGCTATTTATAAAAGGAAAACTACAGCATGAAATTTTTATTCATGTTTTGCATAACCATAAATCAGACCACCAAATAAAAGTAGTTATGATAAATTCCCAAGAAAGGTTAAAACAGAAACGGATAAAAGCTATATAGAGCACATCTGATACCAAAGATCATCCAAGGAGAACTACCTACTGGTGAGAAAGAAAACAATTACGAGTATTGACAATAGAAAAACTCTCTTTTGTCCTTCTCAACTACCTTCTTTCTTACAAGAATTTTTCCTCAATGTCTACTGTATTTTATGCCAAAGCATTTCAGAACTGTTTTTGAAATTTTGCCTTCTTTAAAGAATCTGCCTTCTCACCCAATTAATTACCCAGTTTCTACTTTTCATACCCCATCTTTCCGACAAAATTTCCCCTTTATCTAGGAGAGCAAAAGCAGTTATTTCTGAAACACTTTTCATTTAAGCCCATAATGACCCAGGCAGCTCTTCACTCATTGCCACCCTCCTTATGTTCAATATCAACACTTCAGATACTCTCTGTGTTGGGAACTCTCCCTATGGGCACTTTTTAAACATTGATTTTCAGAAATACTGAAAAAAATTGAACTTTTTCCTTAGAAGAGCAAGTATTTCCTGACTGACAAACCAAAACTTTCACATATATAAAACTCTTACACCCACAATTTTAAGAATCATTTTATAAAACTCTTCATCTTCCAATAGAACGCACTATTACTGGCAAGCAAACCTGCTGTCACTTGTGGCAGCTAGAGGTAATTATTTTCTAAGAGCCACGCTCCTCTTTCCATGGTAGAGAACAGGCTGTCTTTCTTTTAATTCATGCATATATTATTATTTTTTTATTCTCTTTTTTAAATTGTATTATACCACCATGAGATATACAATTACAAAGATGCTCATGATTGGGTTTCAGTCATACAGTTTTCCACATCCATCCCTCCACCAGTGCACATTTCCTACCACCAATGTCCCCTGATGTCTTCTCCCCTCCCCACCCTCCATCTATGGCAGGCACTTTTCTTCTTCTCCTTCTCCTTCTCCTCCTCCTTCTCCTCCTCTCTCTCTCTCTCTCTCTCTCTCTCTCTCTCTCTCTCTCTCTCTCTAACTTTTTTCCCCTTCTCTTACACATTGTGGCTTGCAATACAAACATTTACGGGTTATCATTTGCCTACATTCAATGTTCAGTCCTAGTCTGCTATTTCTATTTCCAACAATTATTAGCACACTGGTCGCTTCTCTATCTTACCTAACCTCTGACTACCACACATTTGCGGTAGTTTCCAACCATTGATAAGACCTTCTGGTCCATGTCTTGCCTCACTTTGGATATTAGTCTCATCCTACTTTTTTAATATCCTGAAAATGAATGTAGTCATTCTATATCTGTCCTTTTCCTTCGGTCTAATTTCAAACAGCATCATCCTCTCCATGTCCATCCATTTATAGGCAAATTTCATCACTTGGTTTTTCCTAACAGTTACATAGTATTCCATTGTGTAGATGCACCACTGTTTCTTTATCCAGTCATCACAACAGGCTATCTCGAAGCTTTTGCATTTTGGTGGGGCCAACCAACTAACTAGGGTCTCACAATTGTGCTCACCAACACAAAAGGAACAAAAAACTAGAGGCATTTGGAGGCCAAAGCAGCTGAGAAACAAGTGCGGCCTCTTCTCTTTCCCCTTCTTCCCTGGCAGTTTGTTGGCCTCATAAATGACAGTGCCTAATTTTGTTCATTAATATTTTAAATAAATATTTTATTGAAAGATTTCAGAATAACCACCAGCAACTTCCTCCCTGTGTTTCCCAAAGTGGGAGATGCACTGGGGCGTCCAGTCCCCAGGTACTGGAACAATGGATGGGGCTGGCCCAGCCTAGCAGCCTCAGTACAACTGGGGGCACTCAGTGCTCACTTAAAGGAGGTAGATTTTCAGGGCGTAATGATTTTTTTTTTCTGAAAAATGGGTCAATATATCAAATAAGCCTAGAGCCTCTGAGTTAGATCAACTTTGAACTGTATATGTGATTAAGAAATCCACCTCTTTTATGTTTACCCTCTGCATTAGGTGCTCTCTGTTAATGCTAAGTCGTTCTCATCAGGTCACTGTCTTCTATTTGCTCCTTTATACCTCATATCTTCTTTGAGACCATGTTCTCGGATATTCTACATGATATATATTACTGCATGTTGTTACAAGCCCTAATCAGATCCACCTCTGATAAAACTGTCTACCCAAATCAACCTCTCATGACTTAAATGTAGTTTAAATTATATTCACTTGAATTTAGTTACATCATTCTTTTGTCCTCTGTCAAATATTTACACAGTACTCTTACATCAGATGCAAAGATACTTTGCAAACCTGACTATAAGATTCTGGGGAGGTAAGTGATTGTTTTACTTTGTTTGCTCTCTGGTGTTAAAATATCCATAAGCACAAAAGTTTTTGTTGATGGTGTTTAATTAGCTCACTTATAAATATTATTACAAACACAATATAAGGAATGGGAGTTTTAAAAGATCCCCCATGAAGTTATCCTAACAACTGAAATACCATCTCCTGCGGTTGAAATGAGGATTTGTAGCTAAGTGGCTGGGGGCATGGGTTCAAATCTCAGCCACCAGCTGGGATGATACAAACACAAATCATTTCCCAATAAATAGAACAGAGATAACGCAAGTGCTAATTTTGTAGGGCTGTGGTTCATCAACTGACAAGAAATGTGAAGAAACTCATCTTACCTACAAGATAATCACAAAAATGCCCCTCAAAAGATTAAAAAGTTCAGAACATACAGTCTTCCTTTTCTCCCAAAACACAAATTCCTGGTGCCTTCTTTCCTCTCAAAATTCATTTCTTTAGAAAGATGGCATATGACCATATGACTTTCCAGTAATTCTTTTTCAAGCAATTCTAAGTATCAAATAATCTGCTAGTAACTGAAGTTACTACTTTGGACCAGCATTTTAAAAGCACCTTCCAGAAATCCATATCAATAGCATTGATTGCTGTCTCAGAACATAGCATCTTGATCATAACCCTATGAGGGAAATGTTTATGTGGCCCCAAACTGCAGAATCAGAAGCTTGTTCTCAAAAACAGTTAACAATTACTGAAAAGCACAGGGTCCAGAAAGATCGGACTACAGATAAGGCTCTTTCTTGCCTTGCATATGGCTGACCTGGGTTCAATCCCCAGCACCATATATGGCTCCTGAGCACTGCCACATGCGGCTCATAAACAAAGGGAAGGGGAGAAAGGTAGATGAGAGGAGGGGAGTAAAGAGGGTGAGGGAGGGGAGCCACAAACTAGTCACATAGTCCATTCACACGCAGTAGACAGAGGATTGGAAGTCCATGTGTCTGATGCCTGACAGTCTGTCTTCAGGGATGGGCACAGAGCTACTGTACTCTCTGCTCCTCCAGCATAGAGCATCCACCTCATCTCCAAATTCTTGCAGAAAAAAATTTGATTCTAAAATCTCCCCGCCCCCTCAGAGTCATCCTAAAAGTTTTTCCAATTATCAAGAGGACAAACTATTATAATTTCTTTTTCAAGAGAGTAAGATATGAGTATCACATTTGATTCTACTTATTCTCTCTAATTCTACTTATTAAAGCATATGAGAACTTTAAATTCAACCCTCACCCGATTATCAATAATGATCAAATATTACCACCATAAATCACAAACCAATGAATAAAAATGGTCTATCTAGTTTTATTAAATGCTGTACCTAAAAGAACATCAATTTCTACCTATGGCTTCTCTTATCATTCTTTTTTTTTCTAACTAAAGACTTAAAAAATTCTACATAAAATAGTAACTGGAAGCTTAAAAAAACATGTGAAATACCATATAATCAAGATTGTTTAAATGTATAAAACTGTCAAGTAGATTATCCTTTATGCAATTCAAATGAGCCTTTGGGAGACAGAATTAACTGAGGGCAAACAAGAGCTTAACTTTAAAAGACAAAGAGTTGGCTTATATCAAGTTGACACTTCCAGATAAGATAGTGCATTATACCAGGTTATACTTGCAATAATAATTTTTGATTGGCATATCATTTGCCACTAACTACTGCTTGGCTTCCATGAAGCACACGCAACATACTATAAACTATTATGAAAGATGTCTTTGTATTGTTCAATATTTACAGGGTGCTTTATTTTATAAATGCTCCAGTTGGCAGAAGTAAAAAGAAAGAAAAGGCATTAAAACATTTCAGATCAAAATGATCCCCTTTACCTACAGAAGCGGGACATTCTAAAGACAGGTGACAATTTTGTTCAGAAATTTTCACACCCAGGCTAAGTAAATGCTCAGCAGTAAAAACAAAATTGCTTTGTTCAGCTGCACAAACAGATTTCTCCACCATCTCTATTTGCGTATTCCTGAATATCCATTTTCAGATCCCACATTTATGGGGAGCAAAATCAATTTTCTTTTGGACGAAAAAGTAAGATCTGGTCTAATGATTTTAATCTTTTAAATAAACATGAACTGAACTTGAAGCACAAGCTTTTTCCCTTCAAAGATCTTTGTTGTTCAGAGAAATCTTTTTCAACCTGTGAACAGTTATTGGCAGTGACAGTGTAACCTGGGAGAAAAATGGAAAATACATTTTTATGCCAATGTTTTTTTAAGAAAGAGTAAATGCTAACACACAGATACACCCCAAAACACACAAAGCCCTACAACCAAATTATCCTACCCCAATGTAGACTTATGTTAGGTTTAATTTTTGAAGCAAATTAGGTTCCCCAATTCAATTTTGAAAAAACAGAAAATGAGAAACAGAAAAACTATAACATAAAACTTTTATTGCTACTTTGCTAAAGAAGCACACTTCATGTTTATGAAATAGAATCTCCCTTAGCCTCAAAAGGGAATTATTCTGAAATTCGGCAATACTTCAAGATCCTCACAAACACCAGCCCAGTAGAGCTTTTGCAGGCCTGTTTCAGCCCTGCTAATAGTTATTGTTTGTACAACTGTAACTAAGTACATTACCAACCAGTTGTTCAATCTATATAAATTTAAGAAACACACATTGCCAAGGAGTGACTCATATATCAGTCTATTATATGCTACAGGGCTGACTGTATTAAACAAATCACTCTGCCTACAGCTGAAGAATAGAAGCTATATACAGAGCAGAGGTTATTGTCTAATTTAAATCTTGGCTCGCTTCCCAGTGCTGTACAAGATTCCAATTTGTGGAAATGTTGCTCTTTGCTACTGCCAGAAAGGCTGCAGAAAATGGTATTGGGAGCCTTCCAGAAATATGTCTACAAAATGCCAATCAACAAGTCACTAAAGATTAACAGTATGACTGTACCAAATTAATTTAAATTACAGAAACATATGGCTAGGATGTTTGCTTTGCACTTAAGACAACACCTACCTCACAAAGAAGTAGGTTTGTTCCACAGTCTAAAATAATATCCCGATGTTCGGATTCCTGCAAAATGTGAACATCAGCTAATAAATCGGGAGCTGGCTGTCCTTGCTGAGCCAATCTTTTTGAATGTTTAGGGTCTTATCTTTAATACATTCAAAACATATGGAAAAAATGCTTTTCATAATGAGATATTTTTCTTTCTACAAAGATCTAAAGAAAAATCAACATTTTTCAGCAACCGAAAACAATTTGCTCCACAGAAGGAAGAAAATTCTAGCTGTATTGGAATCTGCCATAGAACCCAGAGGATGGTGCGATCTACCGCACATTATTCCCAATTCTAAAAATATGATCTTGGGCTAAGAATTTAATATACAGCCACGAGAAATCCGCCAATTATATGACCAAATCATGAAAATCGAAAGACAACACAATTTATACTCTGCCAGCTGCTCTCAATATATATTATATTCATGCTGCCTCCCCATTATTTTCATGGGAATCTTTAATATATACAATCATGTCATCAGCCAAAAGGGGGAAAATCAATGGCACTTCAAGCCGTATTCTACATTAGTGTATGCTGTATTTCAACTGAATAGGAAGGGAACTGTTTTATGTTTCTCTCCACTGCTTTTCTATTATTGCCTAGCTAATGGAAATACATCAAACAAATGTTCTACAAGAGCAATAAATATTAAAGTTGACCTATCCATCTGGGAGAAATGAGAACAATGCTGCTCACTTTTAGCCCAAATATGACACTGATAAATGAAGCGATGAGATTCCATCACACTTGCAACAACCTGGGCTGGGAGCCCCTGTGTGATCCTGGTACCAGCAATTTTCTTCATTCATCTTCATTAGGCAGTCACTTGACCTGCCTCCCAACATCCCTGTCAAATCAGAACCTTTCAGGGGAGGGTGGGGGCGGGGGCATGTGGTCCTTTCTAACAATGTTACCTAAATGTGCTCTTCATGTTTAGAAAAATTAATAAAGCCAGAAGGTAGCCAGCCCCAAAGAGCATGAGAGAGGGAGCAAACAATTCCTCTGGAAACAGCCACATCAAACGTTCCTTGTGATTAAAAAGGAGACCACAGTAAACTGTTGTCCAGGCCGCAGACTGTTCACCAGGCCTCCGAGTGTGTGAACAGGCACCCCTGGAGCCATAAAAGACAATTACATATTCAAATGAAGGATGTACACGGGGGCCTTATCACAGATGTAGAAATGCTTTCCATTTCCTTCCTCAATCACAGTTTCAAGTGAGCTGGAACAAGAAAGGAGAACATTCTTACCCGAGCACAATGAGCGAAGTTTCATCACATTAGCAGTTTTACATTACAGTCCCATTATTTTCTATTTCAACAGCATAATAAGAGAAGAGCTGATTTGATTATTCCGTAATAGTGAAAATGAATACCAATGCAATATAAAATTGCTATTATAACACAAAGCTACTAATATGATTCACAAGACCCCCTGGAAATTAGGTTTTATAACTATAATCACAAGGGAAAAATTAGAAAGCCAGTAGGTACGAAGGGAATTAGGTGCTTGCAGGCTGGGCTTAGCTGAGCAGACAGCCGTGCTGAGGAAGCCAGGAAGCATTTACTTCCCAACGACATGCTCAACAAATCCTGGCGAATCAGGGGAAGGTATTCCTTCCTTTTTTTCCCTCATGCCAATGTATTCCAAAGACACCCAGTATTTCCAATGTTCACTAAACCTATGTGGATGGTTTCTGATTAAGAAACAACACAGAGACAATGCTAAGGAGAGGATGGAAAAACAACATATCACTTCTGAGATGGGCCTCCTAGAACCAGACTGATTCTAAAAGCCACAATAAACAAAATGATGAACCACAACTGCCTGAGGATTTTGGTGAAAGGCTCACTTTTATCCCTACTCCCACTCCAAATAAAAAGGCAGTAAACCTTGTGATTATTTCTAAACCGATCTCCTCTCTGGCAGTCTGGAATGATCTAAGAACCACCTCAGGATACTCCGGCTGACACCGTGCACACCTGGATACATGGTTCTACCTAGCTGACAATATGCTTTCCCCGTGGCTTCAAACACACCTGCCTGGACAGGTAGAGAGGTGCACAGAGAAGCAGCTGAACAGTAATTCTACCATCACCCCAGGTAAGGATGCAAGGCCCTTTACCAAATTTCTTCCCTAGTTGGTTTTCTGTAAGGTTCAGAATACACAAACTATAAAGGCAGGCAGCAAACCATGGCAAGCAGCACTTGCAAGCATAAATACAAGAGTCTCTCGATATGCAGCAACAACTGTGAATTTCTGCAGTGTAAGAAGGAATATTTTATATAGGTCAGAGAAGTTTTCCATCTCTGCAAAGACAGAGAATTCTAGAATTGGAAAAGCGTTTGCTGACCATGTTTTTTCTTCTAAAAAAAAGTGTGTTCTATTTAAGAGATTTAAAAAAAACACAATTTACTAATGTTTGGTTGGCAAAGGAAGTCACATTGCATCAAATTTCACCCTTATCTGCACATTTCCTTTTTGTGTTTAAACATCTCAGTTATTGGAGGAGGTGGCAACCTGACTCCAACAAAATAAAAGGAGCTTATAAAAAAGGGACATTCCACGCACAGCCCCACATTAGCACAAGTGATAAATCCAAGAGCAGCCATATAATCAACAAATACTCTACTAATGCAATGCAAAACTAATACAATACTAATCAGTATTGGTACCAGCATATGATCACAAAAGCCAATACAGCATCAACAGAAAAATTCCACAGAAATATTTGCAGATGAAAATGCAGTCATGGTCCTCAAGATCGGTATCACAGAAGCACTTTCGAGAGCCGTGAAGCTTAGAATCCCTTTCACTAGGTAACGGGCTGATCTCGAAAACCATCCCAGGACTGTCACTGTGCTTTCTTTCTCTCTTGCCTTGCAGAATAACAGAAGTGCCAATGTACTTGAAAAGTAGCCATTAGCATTTATTGAGCACCTTCTGTATGATAGGCATTATTCTAACTGCTTGTCATTGATTACCTAAGTTTCAGCTTTACAAGGTAGGAGCTATCATATTCATGAAATCTACCATATTTCATAAAACAATAAACACCACTGATTGTAACTACAAACCAACAAAGACATATTAAAATGTGAGAAACAGCATGTATGCATTGGGCCTGGGGCTAGAGAGATAGAAAAGACCCTGGGTTCAATAGGGTGCTTGCTTTGCACACGAAGACCTGGGTTCAATCCCCAACATTCCATGTGGTCCTGGAGCCCTGCCAGAACTGACCGCTAAGCACACAGCCCTAAACCCAAACATTTTTTAAATAAGGCATGGGTCTATTTTACTTAGGATAAATTAGGCATATTTCAAAGGATACCAAAACAAACTCTAAAGGATGATAGGAAATAAATCATTAATTCTTTTATCTCCAATCCTTAGGGTCACTATTGGAGTTCTGAAAAATATACTGAGAAAATAACTGCCATAGCCATAACCTAAACAGAATCCAGTGGACAATGGTCCCTTCCCATCCAGAATCCTTTATAAGGGATGACCATTCTACAGGCTCTGCTCCCTCTGCCTTCCTTCCCAATTTAACCCAGAGGCCTCTCACCATCCTGCAATTACTTGAGAGAAGGATGCAACAGGAAAAGGAAAAAGGAGATCACAAACTTCCTGTCATGTAAACAACTGCTAAACAGAACCTGGGCATGTCAAAAGGGGGAAAAGTAGTTCTATCTTCCCAGGTGGTTTTCAAAGCAGTTTTCTGTAACTCCATTTAAATTTTTCTCGAGGCTTCCTTCCAACTGGACAAGTGCTAAACATTTCCTGTGTTCTATTGTTTGCCTTCCTCTGTGAAGTGAATGCAAAAAGAAGTCACAGAAACAGAAAATCAAGACTTTAAAGGCAATAGGAACTCTAACAGGTGGGAAAAGTCACCTTCTATGATTAAAATATTTCTCATTTCTAAAATAGCTTCCTTTATATAACAGTCAGAACACCAATTTCTAACAAGAAACAATAAATATTGCATAGGCCAAAGTCATTAACAAAAGCACAAATTAAAAAACAATTACAGAAGGATCTCACAACTTTTTACAAAACCAAAGGCAAAGGAGATAGTTCACAATAATTGCTACTCAAACATTTTTTTAGTAACTATCATAGAATTTCATGATATTCTACTAAAGACTGAACTCAGGCAACTCAATTTCTAGGAATTTTAAAAGTCAAATAATATTGCCTCTGGCAATAAAAATAATCACTGTATCACTGTCTTCCCATTCATCATCGATTTGCTAGAGTGGACACCAGTAACATCTCCATATGTCCTGTCTCACGCAAGTAGAGCCCAAGGGCACCTGCTTGCTCCAGGAACATAAAGAGCCTCAAACCATTCCGTCATGTCATGGGAATGAGGTCTATTAATTATTACTGGTATTTGGCATATCAAATACAACACAGGTAGCTCTGCCGTGCGGGTAGCATACTCATCTCTAAATCCAGCATTTATTGATGAACCGCGCGACCTGGTCTGCTGGGTGAAGTTCTGACGAGGGGGAATTCTGGACACAAGTATACAACAGATAATTCTACAAGAGTTAACCTGAAACTAGAAAATGCTTTTTTTTGTGTGTGTGTGTGTGTCTGTGTGTGTGTGTGTGTGGGGTGCCATTTGGCAGTTGAAATCTACCCAGAATACAAATAATAAAAATACATTTTTTATGCATTACTTTCATTTAGGGGCTCACAAACTTTTTTTTAAAAGGAACCATTGAGTGAATGTTTTAAGCTCCGTGGGTTGTCACATCTCTGCTGCACACAGGTCTGTCTTAGCATGAAAGCCATACAGAAGACAGAAAACACACAACTGAGAGTGTCTGTACTCCAATCAAACTTGATTCACAAAGTCTTCTGATCTATGACTATTGCATGCTGCCCTATGGTTTGAATTATTTGTCATAAAATATCTTTAATACTGATTCTGATTAGGACCTTTCCACCATAAAACTTATATTTGCTCATTTAAACATTTGGAAAGTCATGCATTCCAGCTTGGAGCTGCCTGCAAGTGCAAACCTGTGCAATTCCCTTCTTTTCCTTCATGGGATCATCTCCTCTGGGATAAAAGAATCCATCCCATGCTCTCTGTTGTATGTTAAGTTCTCTCTCCCTTTAAAATGAAATATGCTTACTTGAAAAAACAATATTCAAAACTAAAAGTCAGAGTCTTGACTATGTGGCCAGGTTGGGCTGTGTGACAGTTAGGGTAGTTGTGTGACTTAGGGCTCCAGTACTGATTCCTGGCGGCCAGTCTCCTCGGAAAAATGGAGCCCAAGACAGAACTTAGCTACCAAGTCATTCACTGTAAGGATCAGAGAAGAAACAAAGCAGAAAGAAAAACCCTACCCTCCACCCTATCACACTGACCACTAGCAGCCTTCCTCTAGCATATCTATAATGTTATTATTTAAAGTAGTACATTAATGTCAAATGAAAGAGATGACAAGCTTGGAATGGGGTGGAGGTTCCTCCACATTAAATTACAACCTGAATCCTCTGATTTACAACGGAGAAAGGAAAAAGAAAGAATTAATATTGATATATATGCTAGAGAAATTTCTATATACTTTGCATTTTAACTCTAAAGTAGTAATAAAATTATTTGCATGGCATAAATATATATGTACATATTATGATACCAATATCCAAGGTCAAGTGAAACATATATCAGGAGGTCTTGTCAAGGGTGGAGATTATCACAAACGTGTGGGAGTCAGAGTTTAGGTAAGACAGAAAATGGAACAGGGGGCTAATAATAGTCGAGGGTACTAATGCCAACCTAGAACTGAGCATTAAATAGAGGCAAAAGGATACACATGACAACCCTTTAATGTATGTTCTGTAATTCATAGTCTCGAGGGAAGGAAAAGAGAAAGTGAGAGAAATGGAAAGAAATCAAGAACCTGCCATGGAGCAGGGATGGGGAAGGGGAGGGAACCGGGGATGTTGGTGGTGGGAGATGGGCACTGGTGGAGGGACGGGTGCTGAAACACTGTATGACCAAAACCCAAACATGAACCTTTTAATTGTATATCTTTTTATTTGTATATCTCACGGTGGTATAATAAAATACTTAAAAAAAAAAGTAAATGAAAAGAACTGTCATTTATATTAAGTGTTGAGTCAAAAGCTGCATTTATACTATGCAAGCCTTATAAATTAACCAGATCCAATGCAATGAATAATACTCCATCCAAAAACAAATGTGTCAGAAAATTCACACATTATCCTAAGCCATTTTTCTGTTGATAAAGTCGAGTGGCCATATCCTGATTATTTGTCTTACACCAGAATCAACAATTTCAGAGTCACTACAGCATGAGATATTTAACAAATAAACAGGTCATTTATCAAAATCTAGGGATTTTGATAAATTTATCATTTATCATTTATTGAAATCTAGGGATTAAATAATTTCTTTTGGCAGTCTTGAACAAGATGGTAGCATATACCAAATACTCCTGGTCCTGTAGTCAACTTTGCTGTTGGGTCTGTATATTCCCTAAAGAAGCTCACATTATAAAACAAGGAGAAATGGAAGAGGCCTGTGGGCCCACTGGGACACACATCCATACACGAGTTAGAGAATGTAGTCAGGTCTACTCTCTCTTAGCTCTCAGGACAACATTTTAAAACACAGGTCAGATGCAAGTGAGAGGAGAGAACTGGTTTGCATCACCAGTGGGATAAAGAATACTCCTAAAGCCCTATTGAATAGACAAATAAAGATCAAGTGTGAGAGAAAGAAAAGCAGGAGAGGGACTTGATCTAGGGAAATGGAGTGTGGAGATAAAAAAGTCAGACAAAACAGTGGTCCCTGGAGTATATTCAAAGAAACTTTTAAATAAATAAGATAATGAAGATCAGGTAAGGAGAGCAATATATTCATAGAACCTAGGGAATTGCTGGCTCTTCCTATTTCACTGGCTCCAGTTAGTCATCAATGCAGTTAAGATAGAAACGTTAATGTACGCCGGCAGTCGGCAGTAGCTCTGATCTCATTACCCTCTCGTTCAGCTAACAGTAATCATCTAGCTGATCCATTTCTTTAGAGGGATTACTTGTTTGCTTGTTTCTTTAGCTATAATAAACTCTAAACGTCAAGGTCTCCAAACCAAGCATTAAACAAATTGATTGACAATGTGGAAGGCTAGGAATAATTACATATTATGTTACACAATATAACTAGATTGGGTTTTCATAAGGCTGATGACTGGATTTTGCCACAAAAAAAATCACCAATTGCTTTGGCCTCCCGAGAATGGCCTCATGGATAAGCCCCAAGTTCTTCCTGGAGAATGAAAACAGTCCAAATCACATTCAACAAGCTAATAATTTTTATATTACAATAAGAATTAAGAATCCCTAGGAAAAGTCTCAATTTCTATCTAAACCTGTTTAAAATCTCAGTGATGTATTTTATTAGCAGTGAACTGACATTCCTAAGCAACATTACAATCACTGTAGAAAATGGGTTTCAATATTTAACCCTAAGGCTATTTTATTCAGTCAAGATTACTGAGGGGCGACACAACTATAATTTCTCCTGCTAAAACAACATAGACAAGCACCTCTTTAAGGCTCACTAGATTCTCATCTAAATATAAAAATATTCAAGTTCCATTACTCAGACATCTGAAGTTCTAGTTGCCCAAAGACAAGAACAAGCAGAACAAATGAAGAGAGTTCAGAAAATAATCAGGTTCATCAAGTAATTAGGACCCTCTGAGCAGACGTTCCCCAACTTAATTGACCTACCACCCCCTATCCAGAAAGAAAAGTAGTAATACTTAAAGCCCTTTGGAAATCTTTTTAAAGAAACAAGCAGAAAATATTTCCAAATTGCACCCAAATCTACTCTATGGCTATAACCAGAGCCACAGAGGACAATACTGCCCACATGGGCAATGCGCCTTAGAGAGGGAAGTCAAGGTTTCACTAAGAGGACCCTTACAGGGAAGAGGAGGGGACTTGGGTGGTGAGGCTTCCAATTATGATAATAATGTATGCACATCCTGAAAACTCAAAAACGTGGTTTTAATTAAATGACATGTTAACATTCTCTTCAGCACTCAGATTTTTCTTAAACTCTAAAATATACTTCATCTGAATCTACATCATTGATAATGTTATTTTTTGGAGTTAAATTCTCAAAGGAGATCATCATGACAACTAATGGAATTAAAGAGCTGGAAACTCTGACTAGAGTCACCAGTGGAGATTTGAATTCCGCTCCAACTGCTCAAGCTCCCCCCAAAGAGGCAAATAATTCCCAAGAGGATGAGATCAGACCCACAGAATTAATATTTAATGTCACAAATAATGGCACCCTGCTTGTGAAACTGGGAGGCAACTAGGATGCAAACGAAAATTTTCCAGAGTCCAAGAAAGTACTTGGCAGTGTCACAGATAATAATTGAACTCAAAGCACAGGGAAGAAAGGGAGCTGTGAGTTTTGTGCAAAGATATTTCAGGAGGTGGTGACCCAGTAGCCTAATGGATAAGGCATCAGCCTCCGATATTTCAGGAAAGAACACATAATCTGCAATAAAAAAGCTAAAGCAAGAAATTTTCAAAATGGCTGCAAGCAAATAAGTAACTAAGGAATCTGAGTTACTTTTTTTTTGCCATAGACAACTAAAGGACAATTTAAGAAGGTGGTTTTTACACTTGTTGTTAGTTGTAGTGGCCACACCTGGCAATGCTCAGGGGGCCACATGGTGTAGGGATCAAGACCGGGCCTTATACATGCCGGGCATGTGCTCCGCCACTTGAACAACATCCCTGCCTCAAAGTGTGGACTTTTAAGGAATCACAGGTACATCCACTTCAACATTTATGCCTAATTATTTGCTTATACTTTAGTTAGCCAATAAAGTACAAACAAGCAGTAGTACCTTAAAAATTATTCTAAAAGAAAATGATTCTCACATTGAAAGGAAAGGATTTCCATGAATAATGCAAGATATCAGTTATTCCAGAAGTTCTATATTAGGAAATAGAACACTAAATGCCTTACAATTTATCTAACTCTAAATTGCACTGCATTAGAATTAATACTCTTTTTCTTCTTGGTATTGAGATCTTATTGGAAAATAAGAGCTTTCAATCACATCAGGTGGCAGGTGGAAGTCCAGGAGGAAATGAAACTAAATAAGATGACTCAACTATATCACTATTAAGATATGGAGTTTGTATAACTCTAACAATATTTATAAATGAGTTGCAGGTTTATTGTGGAACACGTTTAATATTTTATTAAAATATTGAGTGATTTTGACTAAGCACTGTAAGCAAAGAAATATGCTAAGATAGCAGAACTCCTATAGGTTTCTGGAACACAAGAAAATTGTCCCTATGCTTTAAATAGATATAATTATTTAATTATCAGGAGTAGTTAATATGAAAAATGATTAGGAGGAGATGGCTAATACTAATACATTCTAAGTAAGAATACAAATGAGTACAACAATGCTGCTGTCGTTTTCCATATCCAGACTCCCCTCTCTTCAGAGCTCCACCCAGCAGAAGAGCTGATCTTGGCCACGTGGTTCATCAACAAGTGGTCGAGATAAGAGGTGACTACAAGGGTATCCCACCTACATGGCAGAACCTGGCAAGCTACCTGTGTCGTATCTGATATGCCAAATACCAGTAACAATTATAGACCTCATTCCCATGATTTGATGGAATGGTTTGAGGCTCTTTATGTTCCTCGAGCTAGCAGATGCCCCCTTGGGCTACACTAGCATGACAGGACGTATGGAGATGTTACTGTTGCCTGCTTGAGCAAATCGATGATCAACGGGAAGACAAGTGACAAGTGACAACTATGCTGTAAAAAGCATTCCCAGTACATATTCAAACACATTCAATACCCTCTAACAACATAGTTCATTTCTATGTATGCACTTGTGAGAAATCTTATATTCCAAAGCAGTAACCGATTATAACATTATACTGCAGAGATGATGTTCGTAAAAGTAAAGTGTTATTGCCTTTGTCAAATCCAATGTCCACAGATATAAATGGTAGAGTTAGACAATGGAATACGAAGCAACAGTGGAAACAAAAGGAGAATGACATTGACTAACATAAATATCACAAAATACTGCGGGAGAAAGGATAGAATATAATCACATTTATAAAGGTATCATACAAAATGCAAAACTAAATTCCCATTTTTCAAAAAATGGATGTGTAGTGAAACTGTAAGAAAGGGGAATGATAAATGTAAAATTCAGGAATGTGACAATCTTTGAGAAGAACCAAAAGAGTTCTGAGAAATCCACACAGGAATTTCAAAATTATTGCTAACTTTCAATAAAGTCACTTGTCACTTGTCTTCCAGTTGTTCATCGATTTGTTCGAGCAGGCACCAGTAACGTCTCCATTCATTGGGAATGGCGTCCATTATGGTTACTGTTTTTGGCATATTGAATACACCACGGGTAGCTTGCCAGGCTCTGCCATGGCTTGGGTTCATCCCAGGGAGCCCAGTCTTTTTCTATGTCAGACCATCAACCATCCAGGGCCCACAGGGCAGAGCCCTGGGATGTAGACAAGCCTGTATCCTGTCTGCCACCTACCAATGCAGCTGGGCACTGCAGTCACATCTGCAACACTTTGAGGGGCAGGTTCAATAAAGTAGGGTATCAATAAGTAGTTGACTATTTAATATTTATTTTTCAATTATTATATTTTTCATATTTAAGTACACATGTATATATGTATATATATATATTTATGTATATATCTATATATACACATATGTATTTGTGTGTGAACAAGATTTAAAATATATTTAATTGAGAGACAGTTCAATAGGTAAGATGCTTGCCTTGAACACAGGTGACCCAGGTTCAACCCCTTCATCCATATATACAGTCATTCAAGCCCATTAAGAGTGATCCCTAAGGGCCGGAACGATAGCACAGTGGGTAGGGCATTTGCCTTCCACGCAGCCGACCAGGGTTCAATCCCTGGCATCCCATATGGTCCCCCGAGCACCACCAGGAGTAATTCCTGAGCAAAGAGCTAGGAGTTATCCCTGAGCATCACTGGGCGTGACCCAAAAAGCAAATAAATAAATAAATAAATAAATAAATAGATAAATAAATAAATAAATAAATAGTGATCCCTAAGCTTAGAGTCAGGAGAAAACCCAGAGCACTGCCAGGAGTGACTCCCAAACCAGAATAAATTAATTAATAAATTAAGTTTAATGCAACTAAATGGGGTAAGGATGTGGCTCTGTGGTAAAGCACCCACATTCTATATGTGAGACCTTGGGTTTAATCACAAGCACCACTGCACACACCACAAAATAGGTAATGAAGTACATTGATTAGAAAATGACTGCAGTTGATAAAAGTTCTTCAAAATAAGCATTAGCATATTTACAGAAATATTTGTTTTACAATGTTGTTGTAATTCAGTATAATAATGTTGAGCAGAGTTCCACTATGTGTATTTTTCTTCTAAGCTACAAATATAAATAAATGTTTATTTGGTATTATCTCTACAAGTTAGCTTGAAGCTAATGCGGCAAGTAAAGCTATTTATATAGCCTCATCATTAGTTTAAATGCTTATCATAGCAGCTTTATTACAAAGAACATCTAATTTTTTCCAAGCTAAGAAAAAACAGTACTATAATAAGGTATCTTACATTAGAGGGTAAAAATACTCCTTTTAGAGAACATAATATAATTAGTTTCTATTCCAAGTCTGTCAGTATGCACTGTTAACCTCTGACAACTATACATGAACCTCTTAATTAGTATGTTATCTTTGGTGCAATTAATAACTTGTACCTCATGTTACAGGCAAATTAAAGTTTCCCTACTAAAACCAAATCTTCAGTGTAGTTCTAAAAGTGTTTTGCCATTTAAATGAAAACTTTAACACTCAGCTCTCTTACTCCCAAAATACTTAAGCCACTTTTTCCAAAGCTAGACAGCTTTTTTCTATCAACGTTCTTTCAAATATTCTAAGACAAGAGAATCAAATTAAATTCAGTTTCACACTTGCCAATCACGTACATCCACTCACAATTTTTCCACATCATGCACTATGGCTTATGCACATACAAGTACACATAAATACTCTTAGTTCTTACACAAAGTAAATACAACTGCTATGTATTGGTGGAATATACACCAACAGCACTACGAATATGCTAACTTTACTTTCGCAATGGAAAGTCCAAAGTCTGAAATTCATTGTACTGGTTCCAAGCTGTCAATAATGGTAAGTTACAGACTTTGCAAAATGAAACTCAGAGTCCCCAGTTCTGTCCCTCCCAGAAACCAGAGATAGTTGCTTTTAGTAGTGGGTGGCAAGAAGGGAGCTCCAGAGTAAAATACCTCTGTCCTCCCACCTGGGAAACCCACCCTCTTGTCTGCCAAAAAAAAATTTGTTAGATGTTCCAAGGGAAAAAAAAACAGAACTTGCTAAAATATAATGCTACATACAAGATAAAAACAAATATTCCTTCTTCTGTGTGGTACATATAGGTAACCCCAAAATAACTGTTAATAATGTGATTATGCTAAAGTGATGGATACAATGTAAAGATTAAAGGAAAAATCAGAATACAAGTAATACATAGATTGAGGGCCTTACAAATCTAAAATTGGTATGTTAAGCAGAAGTATCAATGAAAGTTTCTATCAGTTCAATATAAAAATGGACGTAGTAATGCTGAATTTAAACTAGACACAGCTATTTTAATTCCTGGTCTTAAAAAATGACTTTTTTAGCTCTATGCCTATAATGATCTAATGAGGTGTCATTTCTCCTTGTACAGGCATTTAAAATGGCAGTCATACAAATTTTAGGCTCTAATACTGTTCTCTATTAAAATAACCAGAACTCCTTGTAGAATAGCTCATTCTATATGTTGGTAGAGGAGAAAACCAAGATAAACTGAACCTCCTTGAGCTTCTAAGAGACCAGAAGGAAGATGCTTTGGGGGAGACCAAGAAATAACAAAATAATAAAGGATCAGGTGACTCTCAGACATGATCAATTGATAACAAACAAAGATATGTAAGTGAATCCTACTTAGTCACAACAAGGGTGTCTTATAAAAAGCCTAGAGCAGGAAACCAAAATAGAAAAGGCAATATAAAGGACACGATAAGAGTAAGTCCTATATTCCCAGGCCGAGGAATTAACTTTTTCTTTTCCCTTTACTTTCCAAGAACTCTATTTCCAAGTTTGAAAATAAAGTATACCATAAAAGGTGTCTGTGATATAAAAGCAGAGTGATGACAGTCAAAAATAAGTTTCAGTACATAGTGACCTGTTCAGACTTGGCCATTTTGTCTCTCATACACACACACACTTACAGCCTGGCTCTGCATTGCTCATCTCATGTGCTTACTTAAATGAATGAATACAAAAACTGAGTAACCCAAATTGTTTCAGAAGAGTAAAGCCCGTGCCAATAAAATGCAAAGGATCTAGCTGGAAGAATGCATCCTTTTATTTAAATTTACTTGGTTTTTTTTTTGTTTACACTACTATTAATAATGGTTTCTAGAGTAAGCCTTAAGTTCTCAACAAGCCTGGGTATAACTCTAGAAAATGAGCCCACTTACCAAGAAAAGGAGTTTCAGTATGAAATCTGCGTTATAGAGGCAGCTCAATGAGCTGAGCACATAATTTGCTATGGGAAACTACAGTTCAATCTCTTGTATCAGGTGGTCATTGTGCATCGCCAGAAATAACCCCTGAGTACCTGAGTACAGAGCCAGGAGCCATCCGGTGTGCCCCTCCTCCCAATAAAACAGAAAGAAATCACATCTGTCTTTACGATTTCAAAGAATACTGAATATCAAGTCTATATAGCTACTGCCATATGGAAAAATCCAGTACTCCTAAAAGAAGCATCAGAATACAGTGGCGAAGCAAACTCATGATGAAATTTGTCTATTTGCTAATTTAAAAAATGTTAATACCTGTCATATGCCCTCTGGAGATGCAACGTGGTGTCTGTATTTTATATCTATATACAGAAATAAACTGACAATCCCTACAGCTTGTATTTGTTTGACTGCATTTGCTGGTTCATCCTTAAGATAGATTATCTATGAAAAGAAGAAGATATTTTTATTACCATGTCCCAGAAATCAGGGCATATTCTGGAAAAGACACAGAAATACTGGCTCAAATTGATTTTCTTTCAACCAAATCAAAGGGATAAAAATTCCCCTCAGATAGAGTTGCCAACATGCCAGAGAGTTGGTTTTTTTTTAAAGAGAGCCTACAAAGCTGATGCATTATGTTAAACTCTTCAAAATGATTCTAACCCAGCATGTTTTGTAACCCAGAACTTTCCTCCAAGATATTCCCACCATTATGAGTTCTTTGCTTTCTACTTCCCTGGAGCACAACAATGGTTCAATATATCTATTTAAGCAATATAATATTACGTGAAATGTATTTCTCAGTAACGCCCGTACTAATCTATTAGTTTAAGATATAGAAAGCAGAAAAATAGACCAAGGTTTCTATCTGTGACACTGGATAAGTGGAGACAAAATTAATTACATCAAATAATTTCAGGAGAGAGCTAAAGAGATAGAACACTAAGTAAAGCACTAGCCTTGGATGCATCAACACATACACTCCTCAGAGACCCAATAGGAGCCATTCCTGAGTGCGATTAAGTACTTAATTCCTAAGTACAGCCAGGTGTGACCTATTCCCACTTAAGGGAATTACTAAAGAAATAAAATTAGATTTTGTATCTTACTAAATGACTTGGTAGCCAGAGACAGTCTCGTGCTTACCTTATTCATGCTGACCGGGTTTTATCCCTGGCCCCCAAGCCTGGTCCTCCAACCAGGAATGATCCCTGAGAACACAGCACCAAGAGTAAGCCTGAAACTTTGCAGGCTGTGCCCCTACCACCCAAATACAGACTTGGAGGAAAGGATGTTTTGGAGAGGCTACAGGAAAAGCCTTTCAGGAAGAGGTGATATTCTGAGTTGAGACAAAAATGCTGAGAAGGAGCTCCTTTACCAAAAACCATTAAGTGTTGAATTGAGGATGCACTTGGTATTTTTTTAAATATAATTAAAGAAGAAGTGGGAAGAGGTTGCATAAATACAAGAGAGCATTATGGAGAGTCTATAGAAGAAGGCACAGCTACAGAACATGACCTTAGCAGGTAAGCAGAAAATACTACTCTTAAATCCAATAGTTGATCGATTGTTCTTTTTACAGTTTCAAAAACTACATATATACAAGTCTACTATATACTTATACTATATACTTATACTATATACATTGTGTACTATAGTACTGCATCTCAAGGAAAGAACTGTTAAATGCAATGGACAGCAACTGATTTATTTGGGCAGCTTAAGGAAACAAGTGCATATACCAATGCGAAAGACTGAATCAGTCTTCCCCAGAGAACACTCTTAGGGCAGGGTGCTGCAGAAAAGGTTCTCTTCTTCCTTGCACCTACTGCGCAATCTCACTCTTTCAAGTAGTTTCTTCAAAACCATGGCCAATGTTCCAAAGTTATCTGTGGATTTTTTTTTAACAATTGCTTCTTTGTATTTTTTTAAACCATTGCTTCTTTGTATTTTTTAATGTAGAGCAGTAGCTAGAACAAGGTCCCTACTTTTTCACTATTCATATAACTACCATGCCTGTAAGAATGAAGGCATGAGTGAAAAAACCACCAAAATTCCAATGAGTTAAGATACACCATAACTGATTTCTCTTAGTTGAAAGGGAGCAATAATTTCAAAGGTCGAAGGAAAACACTCTGGGTCCTGAAAGGGCACAGTATGTGTTAGCTTCCGTATGATTTTTTTCTGTGTTGCTTCAACTTTACTCTTAAAGCAAAACACTCTATACTGAGTCAAAGCAAGAGTAACCTAGAATTGGGATGAAAAGGTCAATTTAGCAAAGCTTTAATGATTTTTAAAAAATAAGTTGAAATTCACTTATTTTAATTCATTAGCACACTTAGAAGGAAGGTACGTAATTTTCATGCACTTTTTATCTGCTTTATTACAAAGACTAGGTATATATTGTTCACATATTCATAGAAAGAAATCAAGGTTCAAAATACTAAATAATGTAAACAGAGACACAGGGCTAATAAGGTTATTTAGGGTTGCAAACTGTAACTCCATGCATCGCATCCCTACTTTACCAAACTGCTGCTCAAATATACAAATATTCAGACTATGAGGGCCTCAATATGATATATCTTACTACCTTAGGTATCTGACTTGTCATTTCAGCCATAACTGCAGAGTCACTGCTATGAATCAAATTCATTCAAATGACTGTGTCAGAGCAAGATTCCACCTGCTACTTAACCACTAAACTACTCACAGCACGTTGCTTCATCTCTGGAACCACCACATAAAATCAAGGAAAACAGGTATTGTTTACTCAACATGGTTGTAAAAGCTGAGAGAAGAACAGTTCAAGGAAGTTTAACAGAGACAGAAAGCCGGAGCGATAGCCCAGCTGGTGGGCGTTTGCCTTGCACACGGCTGGCCTGTGCCGGCCTGGGTTCAATCCCCGGCATCCCACATGGTCCCCGAGAACCACCAGGAGTAATTCCTGAGTGCAGAGCCAGGAGAAACCCCTGAGCATTGCCGGGTGTGACCCCCAAAAAAAAAATACAGAGTCAGAAATAGGGAGGCTTCTGAAGAAAGTGGAAAGAAAAGTATAAGTACTGGAAGAAGGCAAGTAGGTCCCTAAGAAAAGATATTAAAATGAAGTGACTGTAAATGAGGGAGCTGAACATACAATAAAAACCTTAAAACTACCTAAAAAAGCTAACCAGTCAAAGAATCAAAATGAATACAGGAGCCATGTAAGCAGAACTCTTCATTATCTGTCAATTTTAATGAATAATTTAAAAGTATCATAGGTATAAAGACTTTACTCCCCTCACCCCATCCCCTACCCCACAAAAAAAAAAAGAAAAAAAAATATATATATATATATATATATATGAAGTGGGGAGAGGCATACTTGGAGCCCTGTCCTTGGTCCTGAATGAGTATTTTATCTGATGTGTGGGTTTCTTTATCCCAGTTCACTGGGTTCCAAATTCTACAAGAATTTTTTTTTCATTTGAATTTGTGTCTTTATGAGACTAAAAAGCACTCGATTTTGCAAAACAAATCATTCTTGACTTTTTGTTCTGACATAGCTGACTGCATGTACTTTCCGCAGTCCTATAATGCTTAACACTCAAATATTTTCCCTACTTCCTTTGAGAAGTTGGGCATTATGTGTTTCTCATCCTCCTTTGATGCTAAACTTTAGTTTAAAAATAACGAGTCATTATCACTCAATTATTCAGTGATCAAGTGTAACACCAGGTGCAAACAAAAGTTCTGACAACACTAAAACATGCCCTTGTTACTGCAAAGGATTTAAAAGCTTGGCAATTTATGGAGCTAGTGATCATGTTACTTGCTACATTAGAAAGAGGTAACAGAGAAAAAATAGCAAAAGCTGATGTTTTTTTTTTTTGCTTTTTAACTTCCTTGGTATTTTAAGAATGCCCATATAGAAGCATCTATTACATGGCTCTTTATTTTCTTTACTGTTCACCTTAACATAATCAGCATCTATAACATTTTGTAATTTTTTAATTATCTTTACAATCAATATTCTAAAATAGTAACACTAAACTACCAAGAACAGAATCATTAAGGGAATATCTCTTCTTTCCAATTGTAACTTACATTTTGCATAAGTATAAATGCATCCCACATACACCAAAAAATTAAACACACCTATATTTGTTTTCAAAATTCAATGAATTACATTACTTCAAAACTGCAATGTGCTTTTTGAGTCAATCATGTCCAAAATGCTGGTGACTTCAAACGTAAAATGACTTACAAGTTTTAACGTGACCATGGATATAATACTTAAGAAAAGCAGCCAACCAAAGAATAACATTTAACACATTTAAATTAAGAAACTGTCTCATTAAATATTTTTCATCTATTTAAATTTCAGAAACTAGGCCTAAGAAATCCTGTGGAGTGAAGATCAACACTATGAAAGTAAAAATATAGTACCCCCCACACATACACAGAAATAAATATATTAACGAAAAGATCTTAATTTCAGGAGAAAGGGACCTGGATGCATCACTGGTATCTTCACAGAAAACTCTTATCAGTAATGATGAGAAAGGCTGAAAACAGAACCAAATGTAGTTATTTACTAACTAATAACTTTTTTTTCACTATTACTGAAATCAACAGTCAGTTTAAATTTCTAACATTCTCCTTTTTTGAAATTGACTCACCATTACATACTGTAGTAAAAGATTTCATTTTAAAAAACGTGGCCAGAGAGATAGTTCAGAGTTTATGACACGTCTTTGAATACAGCTAACCCGTTTGATTCCTGGCACATGAGCACCTCCAAGAGCACTTCACAAGCACAGAGCCCAAAGCAGCCCCCCATGTACGTCTACCTATTGCCCAAAAAAACTATACACATATACACACATTAACCAGAAAGGTTTACATTACATATATCCATCTATCAAACATAGATGCGTTGATCCTGAGTTGATCCTGGTTAACTTAGTTGCCATCTTTAAAATATCAATGAGCATCATAAACACAAGAAGTTCAGTGTTTGGGGGGTAAGTGATCAAAGGGAAACAAAGGATTCTGTGTGGTGATGGAGATGTTCTAAGTTCCCATGATAGTCAGTGTTCACAGTTAATACCAAATCTTACTGTATATAAATTACATCTCCATAAATCTGATCGAAAACCTCACAAAATTCTGCTATTACTATGGCACCTAAAAACAGTCTAAAGAATCTTCCTACAACAGCACAGCCACGCAAATACTGTGATTCAAAATAAAACTATAAGGAGACATAAAGAGTCTCTTATAAAACTACATCTAATATATATATATATATATATATACATATATTAATTAGCAATAAACAAAAATTAGTTTAGACCTCAGAAACAGATTTCCAACACCCTGCCCCAACTATGATTTACTGATGCTTAACTGAATTTATAGTGTAGGACTGTAGGAATTCCCAAGTGTTAATTCACTTTGCCTGGATAGTAAAAGCTTCTCTTGATGCCCAGACACGTCAGTCAAGTCTCATTTAATACAAATGATTTATCAGGGAAATAACTACCCTGCTTCCACTTGTGCCTCTTCCTACAGTCTAGAAAGAACAAGAGGAGATTTTTAAAAAATCACATACCAGGGATCAGGGATAATGTATTAGCACACAACCTCTCATATTTGGAGATCCCAGGTTCAATCCTCAACAACTCTCCTAAAAAACCTGAACCCTGAACAAAGCTCGGATGCGCTGTTTGCTGTGGAACACCTTCGTGACTCAATGATAGCTCCTTCCCTCTGGCGGTGCCCTGTCTGCTCTCAGAAGTCTCTATGAATAGAAAAAAAAGAAAAATACACTAATAATGACAAATGTAACCTAATTAAATAATTCATGAAGCATAAAATATTAGAGCCCTGGGAGCGCCCAAAGAAGAGAGACTGCATGTACCTTACCTAGGAGCTCAGTACTCAAATCCTAATTGTCTGCTTCCAAGACACCGAATGAGCGGGAATGTTGCAACTTCATGCCAAGACCACTTTGAAAGCATGAAGGAAAATATTAGGAAATTAAGGCCAAAATGTTTAACATTAACATTTAAAATATAAGACTGGGGCTAGAGAGACAGTAAAGTGAGTAAGGCACTGGCCTTGCACAAGGCTGACCATCCTAGGCATCCCCTAGGGTCCCCAGAGCTTTGCCAAGAGAAGTGATCCTTGGGGCCGGAGTGATAGCCCAGCGGGTAGGGCATTTGCCTTGCACGCGGCCGGCCTATGCCAGCCTGGGTTCGATCCCGAGCATCCCATATAGTCCCCTGAGCACCGCCAGGAGTAATTCCTGAATGCAGAGCCAGGAGTAACCCCAGAGCGTCGCCAGGTGTGACCCAAAAAGCAAAAAAAAAAAGAAAAGAGAGAGAGAGAGAGAGAAGTGATCCCTGAGCACTGAGCTAGGAGTACATCCTAAGCAATGCTGGATGTGGCTCCAAAATAAGCAAACAACAAAAAAAAAAGCACATGCCTAGAAGGAGGGGATGGGTGGAAAGCCTTAGTTTAACCCCAGGCACTCTAACCCCACAGAATCACTTTTACTAAAAATTATGTATGCAGTATCTCTCTCTCTCTCTCACACACACACACACACACACACACACACACACACACACACACACACACACACACACACACACACACACACACACACACACACACCCTGAAGAGACAGCCCAGGGGATAAGGCACTTCCTTACATGAACATGATCCCTACACCACATATGAGCATTGACAGGAGTGGTCCCACCAAATCCAAGAAATTTAAAATCAAATAAACATCTACACTACTAAGAGTATGAAAATGGTTTGTGTTGAGTCAGTCTATCTGACATCCTTTTCCCCAACTACCAAGCAAATGAGACATATTTCGCCTTCTAAAAAATGGATTTTTAAACTGCATACTACATGTGCTTTCAGTTTAATAAAAACTAGGGCAAAGTGAAAGGCAGGTGCCTCTACAGATGGAGTATGCTAAACACGCGTAACACCTCTGACAATGCTAAATCCTCTCCCTCTTTTTTTTGGAACTTAAAACATCCCTAAAACCTGCATTTTCAGATAATATTGCTAAATATTTAGAGTCTGAAGGATGAGGTTCATTATTTTGCACAGTAACACTTCCTGAAATAATATTTCAGGCTAGTTTTTGAAGAACTGCAATTGATATCTTTTCCATATATGCTTAACCTCCTACAGATTTATTTGATTCTCAATAATTACTATTCTCTGGTAAAAGGCATATGTTATTATAGTACACTGTGCTCCCACAAGCTGTCCATTCGGTGTATTTTAATAAATCTCTGCCAGAGCTGTATAAATTTGATCCTGTTTAAATTTAATAAGGATCAGAATATATCAAAGCACAAATACCCATGGGAGAAATAGATATTTTGCATAGTTATTGAATGGCCTATTCAGGGATACAATATGTAAGACCCAGACCATCAACCTTGAATTAAAAAAGAGAGATTAATGTGTTCAAACCTAGCTACTTGTTAAATAACATGCAAAATTAGTATTTAATAAAACATCTTCTCTATATTGCTACTAATGGTATCAGTTCTAATACAGCTTTAATATCAATATTCCCATACAAAATTTGAATATTTACAAGAATTGTCACCACATATTTCTCAAATATCTACATTTACTTTGATAAATGCAATACTTACAACACTACATGGCACAGAGATGAAAAATAGCTTATAGTAATTTAAAATCGGAGTTTAATGTCCATCTGAATAATACAAAGGGAAAGAAAAACTACTTTATTGGGTATACTTTTCACAGATTTCCAGCATGAACAATGAACTGCTTTTCCAAACATTCTCTTCCATGGTAGGATGTGTTTCTGATTTGAATCACATTTCAATGATCGTTAATATTCTTTGGTTGACTAAATAGTTTCATTTTTTTTTCTACAAAAACGTACACTTGAGTGTAAATACAAAGGACAAGTGACTAATGAGCCTGAATTTAGAAGCCAAAGAAGACATAGAAGGGAAAATGTCAGTCAGAGCAAAAATCCTTCCTCATGGCTTACAGGACAACTATTGCCAAGATCAAAGGAAAGCGGCATCACTCAAGGCATGTAGGGCTCTTCCAGCACTAAAGCTCAACTGCCTTGAGTTATGTACAAATGAGGCTACAAATTGTTTAAAGCCCATGAAACTACATGAGCTGATGTGTTATATTGCAAACCATACCTAGTCATTTCCACTTTCATCTCTGTTCAACTAGAAATGTAAGGGGTGCCCCATTCAGATGAAATATACCATGATCCGTTAGCCAGTCTTCTCAGAAAGTTAACAGGTAACCAAACCTCCCATAAAAGCACCCCCAGCTCCTGACCTTGTCAACTGTATTTGTGTGTGTGTGTGTGTGTGTGTGTGTGTGTGTGTGTTTGTGAGAGACAGAGACAGAGAAACAGAGAGACAGAGACAGACAGGCAGAGAGACAGTGCTTCTCGTTCTTCTCTACCATTTCTGGGTCCTCTGTGCTTTCAATTGTTTAAAAAGTAAATTCTAATTAAGCAGAAGAAAATAACTAGCCATATTCACACTGAAAAGACAGGCCTGGTGGTGACCAGCCACCGCCTCAACAACATAAGGAGTCAAACTGTTCCTGGAACACTCAGGTTCTTGTCCTCAGGCAGGAAGACTGAAAGCAGAAGACCTGAGACAGAAACAGCTGGAATTCTTAAGAAATTTTCAGGAAAGGAAGGAAGGGGCAGGGATACTGGGGATCTGGAGGTCTCCTTAAGTAGGATGCCAAGGGAAGATGAAAAAACACCTTTTTTGTATTTTCTTAACTGTAGGGGGTGGGGAAATAGGTCTGTGCTTCGCATGCAAGAAAAGCAAGCTGGTAAGACAAAGGGTGTCTGGAGAAGAGCAGCATTGTTTGTTGCTTTGTTTTGTTTTGGGGGGCACATCTGGCTCTCACCAAAATTAGTGCTTGCTCTTGCTCAGAGATCACTACTAGTGATGCTCAGGAGACCATGTGCAGAACAAAAGATCAAATATAGGTCAAGCATGTGCAAGGCAAGCACTCTACCTCTCTGCTATCTCTCTGGCCCTAATAACAGGATGTTTGAGGGGGATTACCTTCTGCATAGCTAAGGTGCATATCCTGGGCCTATTCTTGGGAATTTTTCTCTGGGACCATTCTCTGTTTCACTCTTTTTCCCTTCTGCTCTAATATGACTATTCCAAAATGACCTACAAACACAGCCAATGGCGCAGGAAACGAGACGGTTGAATATATTGGGGATGAGATACACCCAATGTTATGAAACCCAGGTACATAAATTCCCAGTATAAAAAGTGCATGAGCAACTGAAGGATTTTTATTTTTGCTTTTTGGGGTCACACCCGGCAATGCTCCAGGGGTTTCTCCTGGCTCTGCACTCAGGAATTACTCCTGGCGGTGCTCGGGGACCATATGGGATGCTGGGATTGAACCCAAGCCAGCACAGGATGGCCGTGTGTAAGGCAACGCCCTACCCACTGGGTGGGCTATCACTCCCACACAACTGAAAGATTTTTAAATTCTGAAATAGTATCTCTGAATACCCCTGGAAACTGGCTCTTGGTTGAGTATCTTCAGATTTCCAATGAAACAGGGAACATTTCTTGAACAATCATTATCTTCGGATATCCAATGAAATGAGGAAGATTTCTTGGACAATCAGTTTCCTAAGAAGCTTTGCTTTTTAAAATATCAAGTGAAAGGGCAGGGTAAGCACCTTATTTTAGGAAAAATACAGTAATCATTCAACAAACAGATGTAACCATTGCAGATTTTGTCTAGCAAGCAAAAGCTGAGAATTCCTTCATTAGATGTTATGTTTGTTCTGAAAGTGTTAATATAATCACCTCAAATTTCATCTTGTCATCTGAAATCAGTGTCTGCAAATTTAAATTGTTTATACTTTTATGAATTTTTTCAATTAAAGTATGTCCACATCTTTATCTGAAATCTTGAGGCCCGATGTGTTTTTACAGTAGAGAGTCTTTAGGATTAGAAAAAATGATAGAATATTCCATTGAGTACATTCTAGCTCACTGTCTAGGGTAACACTCCATTATCAAATCCAAATATTTCTACAGCAAAGTACAAAATAATGAATTTCATAAAAACCCACAAATATTAAATTGCATTTTTGAGTGAACATGCCGTCATGAACTTAAATATTTTAACTTTTGGAGTTTTTAGATCTTTGAAAGTATGGATAAGATGTCTGACCTATAATTTCTCTGTAACCATCTGCAGAAAAATAATTGCATCTTGATTAACAAATGGAAACTTTGCCTCCTAAATGGTAATCTCCCCTCCTGCCTCTTTCCCTCCCCCTTGCTCCTCTCTTCCTTCATTATCTCTCTTCTCCTTTTCTAGGCATCTTCCTTTCCCTCAGTCTTTGTTTCTTTCAATCTTTGTTTTGAAAAAAGAAAGATCAGCAAGCATTAGGTATTAACAACATTTAGCACCAGATTTTTCTCACTGATGTAATAAAAGAAGCCAAAAGGGAAATGGGAAGGAAACACTTTTGATGTAACTCAATATGGCTTCATGACATATCCTTGTAGTTAAACATCAAATCACCTCTGACCAATGGTAGACCTTCACCACACCCAGTTTCCTTGGTCCTCACCACACCACTCCAGTGTGTGTTGGTCGCTGCCAACCTCAACTTCTGTCAGCTGTTGCCAAGCATGATACTCAGCTAGAAAGAAACACAAGCTTTCTGAAACCACAGGGGTGCAGGGATGCTTCTTTCTTCATGAAACCCATTCTCTACATCTGTTAAATATTTCCAGCCTGTCCATGGCAGCTTGCGTGGGAGACACTGCAAACACCTGAGTATGAAGGTACGACTACATAAAGTAGTGGTGTCCGCTCAGTCCCAGAGGTTGCAGGGACATTCTCCCCCAATGGCCCCCAACCCCTGCAGTGGCTTTGGGGTGGTTCTGAAGCAGTGGTGTTCAAATTTATATACCCTAATAGCAGTACCAGAATCCCTAAAAACCTGTTAGAAATGCAAAATTTTGGTCCTATCACAGACCAACTCTTAGATGCCTTACCTGACAATCTGGATTTTTATTTGTGTGTGTGGGGGGGTGGGTGGGGGTGGGTGGTTTGAGGCCACACAGGGCAGTGCTCAGGGAACCACATGTAGTGTCAGAAATGAAACCCTGGTTAGCCACATGCAAGGCAAGCACCCTACCTAATTAGCTGTAATATTACTCTGGCCCCAGCAATCTGGACTTTAATGAGGCCTATAGTTGATTCTGATGTTCATGAGAATGAGAGGCATGACAGTCGGAGCACAAGCACTAGAATCAACCTGTGGCTTTAAACCCCAGATCTAACACCACTCAGCCTGTGACCTTGAACAAATGACTTCTTCTAGCCATACCTCTATTTCCTCATCTGTCAATAGTGCTTACCTTTACGGAACTGTTAAAAATTAATTAATGGAAATGGAAATGCTTATAATAGCTCCTGGAAATATTTAGCATTCCACAAATATTAAAATGACTCTACATAAGCCACATAAAGCCTTTACTTGGCATTTAACAATGTATTTCATTTCCCCAAACAATAAAGATACCTATAACTGTGCTCTGCAGAGAGCACTTACAACTAGAGTCCATAGAAATCCCAGGTCTGCTTCAGCAGAGATAGCCAAATGACAGCCCACAGGCCATATGCAATCTTTAAAGAGTTTTGCATTACTTGACAAATCACAGAACCAGAATTTCTGATTCCCCTTGAAAAAGTAGGTGTCCGGACAACAATTCCCTAGAGCTACTGACCTACAATTCTTTGGCACTACTGTTGTTCAAAGTCGAACTATAACCATGCCATGGGGAGTCTGATGTCCCCTTGTCCACTGTAGTCTTCAGTAGGTCAACTACAATTATGTATCATCATGCTGGGTCCACCACACATACAAGTCTATGGGTCCCGTCCATCTTCAAACTCTAACATATCAAGTATGTTTTCTGGCCTCGTATGGCCAATCATAAAAATCTGCCTGGGACTGAGGGGTTCCCAAGACACAGGTCTCTCATGCTGACACGGAGAGGGTCCCAGTGAGTTGGTTATCTCTTCTAGGCAAATGGCTCCCAAATCTACATTTCATGACTTCTTTCTTTCTTTTTTTTTTTTTTTTTTTTTTTTGCTTTTTGGGTCACACCCGGAGATGCTCAGGGGTTTCTCCTAGCTCTGCACTCAGGAATTACTCCTAGCGGTGCTCGGGGGACCATATGGGATGCCTGGGATCGAACCCGGGCGGCATGGGCCAGCCGAGTGCAAGGCAAATGCCCTACCCGCTGGGCTATCGCTCCGGCCCCTTATTTCTTTTTTTTTTTTAAAGTATTTTATTATACCACTGTGTGATATACAATTACAAAGATGTTCATATTTGGGTTTCGGTCATACAGTGTTCCAGCACCCGGTCCCTCCACCAGTGCCCATCTCCCACCACCAACGTCCCAGATTCCCTCCCCCTCCCCAGCCCACCTCCATGGCAGGTTCTTTATTTCTTTTCCTTTCTCTATCTCTTTCTCTTTTCCTTCCCTTCACGATTGTGGATTACAGTACATACATTAAAGGGTTGTCACGTGTATCTTTTTGTGTGTATTTAATGCTCAGTTCAAGGTTGGTATTAGTACTTTTCGACAATTGTTAGCACACTGTTGCATTTTCTGTCTTACCTAGCCTCTGATTCCCTCATGTTTCTGATAATTTCCACCTTTGACAAGACCTCCCTGATACATGTTTCACTTGACCTTGATAATATGTACATATATATGTATATATATATATATATATATGTTTGTGTGTATGTCATGACTTATTTCTGATGTTCTGGCTCCTCATTTCCAAATGAAGAATACTTGCAAATCCCACTTCTACCTCAAAAAATTTGTTCCTGTAGTCTACAGAGTTCTTGGTTGCCTTTACTGCGACAGGCATTGTTCTGGGCAAATGTAGATAAATAAATAAAATGAGCAAGAGACAAAAACACGGTTATGTTCTAGCTGGAGAAGGGTGAGGGGAGAGAAGTAAATAAATACAGACTGTCAAGACACACACGTTGAGAGGGGAACTAAAAAGAAGAAAAGGGAGGGTGACAAATAATAACAGAATAACAGAGATAGTTTTACATAGAGAAGTCATGAAAGGTCTCCCTGGGGCATAAAGGCCATCTGAGCAAAGGCCTTGAGACCAGAAGGAAGCAAACCATTACAAGAGGTGAAGAAACAGAACTGGAGTAGAAGAGTAAACCAAAGTTGCAGAGAAAGAGAAAGTGGGCCTGAGGCATGCCATGGAGAAGTCGAGGAGGGAGAACGGCATTTTAAAGCTCCACAGGCCTTTCTGTACTTTCTCCACTTTGACTTTTCCATGAATGAACACGGAAACTAGAGGCTCTAAGCAGAGAGGGAATAGCAGTAATATGGGACCCAAATCAATAACTTTTTTTTTTTTTTTTTTGCTTTTTTAGTCACACTGGCGATGCTCAGGGGTTCCTCCTGGCTCTGCATTCAGGAAGTACACTGGGCAGAGCTCAGGGGGCATATGCGATGCTGGGGATTAAACCCGGGTCAGCCACATGCAAGGTAAACGCCTACTGTTCTATTGCTCTGGTCCCCATCAATGACTTTTTTACAATAGTCATCGACACAGAGTAGTTATTTTCTTCGTAAACAAGTATGTCAAAGGAAACCAGATCTATTCCCACCTTCTGTAATTTTAGTATTCTTCCCATTAAGACAGAAACCACATTTCACATCACTTGGTCCTTTAACAAAGACTGAAATAGAATCAAAGGAAAAGACCACTGCTCATCTACTGGGATTTATGTACTACAAGCGAATATGCTATTTCGCTGGAATATTTGTGTTTATGAAGACATTCTGATGAAGGATACATTTTTTCAGTTCATGAAATTTTCAACATAAAAGAACCTTGAATTCCTACTTTGAAATCCATTGTGCCATTTTTATTCTGCCTGTATTTTAATATAGCATCAATATTTAACTACTCATTAAATGAAGTGTGACTTTTATAGTGAAAATGTCAGTCTTTGCAGTTCATTAAATTCATTTAAAGTATAGCTGCTTGATATTTTTTTCCCTGGAAGAATAAAAGGACTATGAATTGAAGACATAAACTTTAAATTTAAGCATGTGTTTGCTTCCAAAATTAACATTCAGGAAGTGGGACATTACTCATAAGATTGAGGGACTGTTTTCACCTTCCTGTGCTTTACTCAGAGAATGTCGTCTTTATAGAGCAGAGGACTGTTTATCACAGTTGGGTAGGACCAGTGGAATGTCACTGTGGACATTAAGATGTCATAAGCTATTATGAATCTCTGGAATTCTGCATGTAGTATTAAAAAAACATTATCTTTAACTGTGGCATCAGAAAAAAATAAACCCTGGAAGATGTGAAATTTAATAACTTGCTGAATCCAGTAGGGCCTAAAAAGTGGTCTACTTTGGTTTTTAAAAATAATTTCGATACGACATGAGATTGCCTGAAAGAAAAGGATATATTAAAGATGGAGTTTTGAGAAATGAATTCAAATGAATTTTTTAGATGTTTGCAATTCTTCCTAAAATTACTATGATTTACATGGATGGAGCAGTAAATGCAAATGATTTCAAATCACCACGGGTACGTGTACATGATTACAAAGTCCCTTAATGAGATTCTTCATTCACTGAACAGACATAAAGGAAACGAAGGCTCCACGCCTTTCCTTTTCCCAGCCAGGTCTCAAAGGGACTGTGATCTTGAGAAAAGCACCCAGCCCGGCCCATTCTCTTCTCAACCTCTCCTGTATCTTCCCCTCACTCCAATCACATTCCAAAGGAGAAATCTAAGGAAGGCCCAAGAAGTTTGCTGAGCTCAGTGTCTCAAACACAAAGCCCAGACTTGGAAACACCACAGGCAAGATGTTAGCAAACCCAGCCTCGGGCAGCCTTTCTGCATATCCCCTTGAGAAGCCCCGTTTTCTGCCTTTGTGGGACACTGTTTCTTCCCTTTGGCACATCCACTCAGTGGTCTTCTACTAAGGTAAAAACCTTCCCCCAAAGCTCTTTGAGCTAGAGTGAATGTTATGAAAAGAAAAATTCAATTTTGTTCTGTTCTGATTTCAAAAAATCCAGAAGACAAAACATTACAGAGGAGATTTAAAAAAAAAAAAAGAAAGAAAAGAAAGGTAGTTTTGGGTTGAGTTTTATATTACTTATGTATTTATTTATTTGCTTACTTATTATTCTTTTTGGGTCACACCTGACAATGCTCAGGGGTTACTCCTGGCTCTGCACCTAGGAATTACTCCCGGCAATGTCATAAGACCGCATGGGATGCCGGGATTAAACCCAGGTCGGCCACGTGCAAAGCACTCGCCCTACTCGCTGTGCTATCACTCCGGCCCCTATGAGTTGAGTTTTTAAAAACCCATCCCACATTTTGTATTTGGTGTGGTTCTGTCCATACTCAGAACACAGTTAATCCAATGAGCAGCAATGACTTCTGATACAACATGTGTTTTATAATCCCTCTTGCAATGTAAAGGAGTATAGTTTGTCTTAGTCCTTTTGCCATAAGCCTTCCTACTAGGAAGGAAGTGAGGACTTCCTTATCTGGAGTCCAGAATGCCTACCTAAATTACTAAGAACAGCACACAAAAATAAAACAATGACTAGCTCATACTTTAGTATCTAGCCTGTTGCTAAGAGGCATCCATCCTGCCATCACTAACTTGGCCAGCTACACCTAGAGGTGCAAACGCTCATTACAAAGCAAACATTTAGCACTTGAACCCAATTTTTTGAGCTCCTTGGGTTTTGTTTTGCTTTGCTTTTGCTGTAAGGGATGGGGGTGGGGGTTAAAGCTCCAGGGCAATAACTACAGGGAGGGGTGTTTCATGCTCCTTTGCACCAGTAGGAATTCCACCAAAGTTCTACCAAATTAAAGTAAATGTGTGAACACACATACAAGCACACACATATCCCTCCAACATTCTCAGGTATTTTGTTCACTCCTATTTCAGGTAAGAGTAGTAATACTATAATAAAAACCCAAAAAGTAAAAGAAACAAAAGATGCAACGCATAACCATTTTTTTAGAAGGTCAAAGGCCCAGAGAGTTGGTGCTAATGGCTGAACACAAGCATGGACAAGGCCAGTCTGGCTTCAATCCCAGCCACCTCCTAGTGCCCTGGTCACTGCTGGGAGCGACCCTGAGCCCTGGCGGTATGGTCCAAAAAAGGTCCTAAACGGCCATGTATGCTCCTATCCTTAAACACTAAAATATTGGTGTGTTCATAAAGAATGAAATGTGGGGTTTTTTTTCTCATTCTGATCTTCCAAAAATTAGCTCAGCAGAAACTGCCCATATCCAAAGTAGCTATTTTTATGAGAATTTCTCACTGCCTCTAAGACATTCTCCAATGATTCTCTTTGACTTCAGGAGTCTCATACTTTTCTGCCCAAATTTGTAGTTCCCTAAGTTAATTACCTCAAAACAATCTAGTCATCGACAACCTACTAAAAGAGAATGGAATTGTTTTCTTCATAAATCTTTTCACCGAGATGCTACCAAGCCTGGAATGTCTAGGGAAAGATTCAATAATCAAGAGAGAAATGAGCTGCAAAACTCCAAGAGAACAGAAGAGCCAAGGCAGGAGATTAGGAAGCCAGGAGATGAGGGCTCAGTGAATTAAACATTCTTAAGCAGACTTACATACATAATGAATTGGTCAATTCTGTCCAGTGTTTCTGAAAGAGATTACCCTTCCAACAAGCCAAATGAGTGTTCAGGATGGTAGCGCGATGGATTCCCGAACAAAATAAGTGTTAATCACTTTATCTCCCCCAATCTTTTTTTGTGAAGAAGAGCAACTTTTCATTTCCATAAAGCCTTGAAACCTTGGGCGGGCACGGGATGGGGGTTGGGAAAGGCTCTCTAGAGGATGTGGACAATGAAGTCCCTGAAAAGGGGGATTTCCTGACAATAAAACCCTGTTCAGAGCCAGAGCAGGGACACTTTCTGTTGTTCAGGGTGCTCCGGCCTTCCTTTGAAAATTCCAGGCATGGTGGAGAGGGAGGGGTATGGTGGCAACTGGCCTAGGGAAAGATCAACCAGGTAGGTTTTGAGAATAACTGCATGGGAAAGTCTGGACTACCAGCCTACATATAGAATTTGCTCTTTTCATAAGCACATTGCTGAAAGCTTCCTTACAACATCCAATCAGCTGGTCAAACAACACACAAAATGACCAGTGAAACCCTGAGGCAAAGGGCATAAAATAATCACATAAAGTCCTGTAACTAGCCAAGTATTGAGATTTGCTTACCCACCAAGCACAGCACTGGCTGAGACTACAGCAGCAAACAAAATTCACCCGATCATGTTCTCTGAATGTCCCATTGGCAGGAAAAGCCTTCCTGAAAATGCCTAAGCATGTCACACCCTGTAAGGAATCGTGCCAGAAATGATGGAGAATGAACAAGTGGAAGTCCTCTGAAATCAGAAGTCACATCATTCAAAATTAAATATAAAGAAGTACCTGGCACATATACTACACACAATTACACAGAAAAGAACCAACTTGTGTGTGCTCTCCTTCCCCTCAAAATAAGAAATGGAAAAAAGACCGCTGGAGGCAGTTATTTTGGCACAATCACAGCACCCAATCAGTCCGTAAGGATGCTTGGGCACTTCATCCCCAATAGCTTTGTAACTAACTTAGTCCAAGCACCTACAGATGCATAAGAGTGTACTTATGCCAATTCCGAGGTCAAGGTCAGTCCATCTATTGAGTATCAACCATCTCTGTTCAATCTACTATATCACAAAGCTTCGTAAATAAAAAGATATTTTACAGACTCAGAGAGTTTCAAAGTGGAAATCAGAAGAAAGGGGAAAAAAAGGAAACAGTTGGCAGGTGCCAGGTGCAAAGACAAGTATAGATTCTCTAACCTGGTCCAGTAACCTCCTTCCTGGCAACAATCTATGCTTCAGAATGGACTCTGGCCCTCTTGGCTATTCTGAGGAACACGGAAGTGATGGAAGGCTTCTTTTAGAGTCTTCAAGCCTGAGAAAAATAACTGCCCTATATTTAGATAAATGCCCTTTGTAACAAAGGAGTAACTCACCCCAGTTAGCACTTTCTAAATGGCAGATCCATAAAAGTTGTCCAAAATATTCCTCTAGCAGGGGCCAGAGCAATAGCACAGTGGGCATGGCGCGGCTCTTGTCTTGCACACAGCTGACTGAGGTTTGATTCCCCCCATATCCCTTTTGGTCGCCTGAACTTGCCAAGAATAATTCCTGAGTGCAAAGCTAGGAGTAAGCCCTGAGCATCACCATGGGTGGCCCGCCCAAAAATCAAAACCAAAAAAAAAAAAAATTCCTCTTGTTCACTGGGTCTCAATTTCAATTTTGTTTCTGCTCCTGGAATATCCAGCTATACCCAGGGAGGTTTACAGTGCACCAAAAGACCACAGCAAAGAATTACCTAGGGCCAAACATCAAACATGCCAATTCGAGAAAAAGCTCAGGTTACACATTCATCACCCAACAGGTGAATCCTCTAACAGTGCTCAAGGTGCAACAATCTCCTATTTCACTGGAATATTATGAAGCAAGATCTTTCTCCCTTTCTAATAATAGTCTATGATTAGCAGCCTATGAAAATGTTAAGCAACTCACCTAATCCTAGGATAAGAAAAATTATCTCAGAATTATGCTGACAAGAGCTAACTTTAATGAAGGTTCAACACAAAGAACCCTCACAGTCAGTATTTGCCATCATCCTTTGTGGTGAACTGCATTATTTTTCTCTACATGGGAAACTTATTTATTACATGGTAGTAGGATGGGTTCACCTGCACCTAAGAGGTATGTCCTATGGAGCATTTGCATTCTCTTTCATTTATCAGTCTCTCTGCAACCATCGGAGTTAGATCCTTGAGAAATAAGGACACACTGTGATGCTCAGGAAAGTTCTGGAGATAACAGGGCTGGTAAGTCACCCTCCTCACTGCTCTGTGTGGAGTCATTAAAATCCTTCAGACCAGGACCAGCGAGGTGATAGCACCGTGTGCAGGGCATTTGCCTTGCACCGCCAACCTGGGTTTGATCCCCGGCATCCCATATGGTTCCCGAGCACTGCCCAGAGTAATTCCTGAGTGCAGAGCTAAGAGTAACCCCTGATTATCGCTGGGTGTGACCCAATAAGAAAAAAATTTTCCTTCAGACCACTTGTGTCTAACTTTAGATATAAGGCAGGAGTAAAGGGAAGAATGAGTCAGGCCACCTTTCAAAGTTACTAAAAGCTTTTCACTTTTTTAGGAAGCAGATTACTAACAAAGCAGTGAGCCCAAGACAACAGCAAAGTCCATTTGTAGCATCATGAGTCAACTTCAAGCACTCTGGGAGAAGGTGGCTAGTTTTCCAGGAGGTTAACAGCTTCCTTCACAGGAGTGGGACTTCCCCACACCAGGACAGACACATCTCAAGGACATATGTGCGGGTGCGTGCGGCAACTCTTTCCAACCACGAGGTCGGTCATGAGAAGTCTGTGCGAAATTGTCAACTCATGGCATTGATCCAATGGACAAATTCTCCCTGCCCATGCCCGACTGACCTTAGTCCATCTTCATGTAAAATTAAAGCCAATCTTGATGAAGAAAGATGTCACTGGGACTTAATGTGGACTTACAGGACTGTGTACCTTTTGAACAGTAAGAATTCAAATATTTAAGACTCAGACATGCACCAATTTTATTATTTTTTTATTATTTCAATAGGTTCTAAAATTGCCAGGAAATGGTCTATAAGGAAAAAACTATAGCAAGTTCTACAAATTGAGAATGACATCCATGCCTTTTTCTTTTATCCATCCTTTAAAATGAACAGGTATATGTGTGGGCGCCAGGGAGGGAATAGAACATTCTTAGTTTTACAATATTGATTCAAGAAGGAGACAAATATTTTTAAGTGGAAATTTCCCTAGTGGAAAGATACACAAAGTATCCTGTATTCTATATAAACCTATTTATTATACTTATGAGGACTTGAAGTATATATTCAGAACCTGCTTATCTCCACAAAAAAAAATGAAAAGAATAATGTTTACAAGATCAAGTAAAGGAAAATTAAAAGAACAGTAAAGTCAAGAACACAGGACGACAAAGGTTACTCTTTTGGATGAATGGATCTCAGGTTGAACTCCAAAGTTTTAGGCAGTAAATGCACACACAAAAAAAAACCTTGACAATGCAAAGGTCAAAAGTAACCAGAAGAGGAGGCTGGAGCAATAATAGAGTGGGCAGGGTGCTTGAGGCCACCCAGGTTTGATCCCTGGTACTCCATATGGTCCCCAAGTCCCTCCAAAAGTGATGCCTTAGCACAGAGCCAGGTTTCCCAAGCATTAGCATCACCAGGGGTAGCCCAGGGGAAAAAGCCAGAAGATCAAATAAAGTGATATTTTTAGATCTTCTTAATACTATAACCTAAGATTTTCTAGTAAATCACAAATTTTTAATTAAATACTTTTTAATACCACCGTGAGATATACAATTACAACGTTGTTCATGTTTGGAGGTTTCGGTCACATAGTGTTCCAGTACCTGCCCTCCACCAGTGCCCATATCCCACCACCAATGTCCCCAATTCCCTCCCCCTCCCATAGCCTGCCTAAATGGCAGGTTCTTTATCTCTTTTCTTTCTCCCTCTCTCTCCCTTCCTTCTCCTACACATTGTGGATGGCACTACATACACTTGGAAGCCATCATGTGCATTTTTTTTGCCTGTATTTAATGCTCAGTTCTATGTTGGTATCAGCCCTTTCGACATTTATTCACACATGTTCCCTTCCTCTGTCTTACCTAACCTGACTCCCTCACGTTTGTGGTAATTTCCACTTTTGGTAAGACCACCTGATATATTTATATCATGCAAATAAATGCAGTCATTCTATGTCTCTCTCTTTTCTTCTGACTAATTTCACTCAACATGATCCTTTCCATGTCCATCCAGTAAATCACAATTTTAAGAGCACTGATTAACAGCATTTGTCAATTGAACTGCAAAAAAATATGCTCAAAAACTCAGATTCAGTATTCTTAATGTAAAAGGGGCTCTATAAGTATGCAATTCAACAGAGTGCCCCAGTCACCATGGAGGGGTTTCATAACATGCCTCACAGCCCTCAAATCCCTCAATGAACCTCACACCAACCTAAGCTACCCCAAAGCGTGGAGATATATGACTACTCAGATGCACTACCAAGATTTTTTTGCAACAAAGTTTTCTTATAAGGAACTACACAGCTGACACTTCAAGATAATATTTTTAATTTTTTTATTGAATCACTGTGAGATAGATCACCATCCTTCCACCAGTATAAATTTCCCAGCACCAGTGTCTGTCTGTCTTTCTCTCTTTCTCTCTCTCATTTTACACATTATTATTCTCAATATAGACACTGAAGGGTTATCAGGTATACCCCTTACCTTTGTTCCACTCTCAGTAGCACTCCAGTGTAATCATTTTCAACTATTATTGTCATACTGGCCCCTTCTCTATCTTACCTACCCTCCATCCCACACACACTTGTGGTAGATTCCAACCACTGAGAAGTTCTCCTGGCCCTGCTTTCCCTGGCCTTGGATGTTAGTCTCATGCTATTTTTTCCTATCCCACAAATGAATGCAGCTATTCTATATTTGTCCTTCTTCTTCTGACTCATTTCACTCAGCATGATACATTGCATGCCCATCCATTTATAGGCAAGTTACCACGACTTCATTTTCCTAACAGCTGTATAGTATTCCATTGTGTAGATGTACTATAGTTTCTTTATTCAACCATATGTTCTCGGGCACTCAGGTTGTTTCCAGATTTTGGCTATTGTGAATAGTGCTACAATGAACATGGAAGGGCAGATGGTATTTCTACTGTGTGTCTTGTGACCCCAGGGTATATTCCCAGAAGTGATATTGCTGGGTCAAATGGGAGCTTAATTTCTGGCATTGGAGGAATGTCCATATTGTTTTCCCAAAAGGCTAAACCAGTCGGCACATTCCTACCAGCAACAAGATCATAATTTCTAATTGACACCACAGAACCAAATGCTAGATCAATTACTAGGTATGAGAGCAAATGTTACCAGCAGAAAAATCTCTTTTCCCAGAAAGCTGAATTTTAATGTATGGGCTATTTTAGAAGGGAGAGAAACAAGGGGCTATCTATCATCTAAGTTATCTATTACCTAAGGGCTGAATTTCATTCTTATTCTTTTAATTTTTAGTGATGCAAAATAGTTTTATTTAGACAAATTTATTCCAAGGAATGGAGGGGGAGAAGAAGAGAGAGACACGAGTTCAAGAGAACATGGGCATCCCCCAGAGGGAAAAGCTGAGCATACACCTCTGAGGGGGAGGTGTGCTCATCCATCTCCAGGGTAGAGGATGAACCTTGATTCATTCTTTTTTAAAACTCCTTCTCTTAGGGGTGAAGGAGAGATATGAGAAGTAAAGGGGACACAGGGGTCGGGGCTTTGGTTTTAGTGATGTGGGTGAGCAATGCAGATAGACACACAAAGCACATGCCCAATAACACAGAAAACATAAAGTCTAAGCTGCAACCACCAAACTTTGTATTGTTCTCTGTCAACAGGGAAGAGTGTGTGAGACCAGGGGAGGGTCTGTGAGACGGGGGACAGGGAGCAAGGAACGGAGCATAGAAATACTGACAGAGGGAAACTCCCACTGGTGGCGGGATTGGTGTTGAAATATTAGATGCCTAAAACTCAACTATCAATAACTTTGTAAATCATAGTCACTTAAACAAATTATCAAAAATAAACATTCAAAATTTCAGCCTCCTCTCAAAAAAAAATGAAAAAATCCTTCTCTTCTTCCTCTCCACACCCGACGCTGGTTTTGGTCCGCTGCTCTGTTTAACAATCCTCCGCACATCACTCCCAGCCACGGTCACTTGTCCTCTACAATCACTCTTCCTCTCACTAGTCTAGCAGAATTCCTTTAGCTTGATTTGGTTTGTCTTCACTTGGTTTCTGTCTTGAGCATCCACAGATTTCTCCCTAACAAGCATGAAGACTCAAGAAATGGATGGGGATGGGAAGGCACAAATTGCAACCCTCCATCTTCCATCTACCTGAAGGGCAGTTTTTCCAAAATGTCTAAATTTAGAGAAGAGCTCAGATGACCAAGGAGCTATAGGTCACAACTAGTGTTTTCTAGAAATCTGAAACCAGGAATCAAAAAGACAAATCTACTATAGGCTTACACCCCATTCACAGTTAGAAACATATTAAATCAAAGCCAGAACTAGAGATTATTTTAGAATTATTGATACAAACAAAGCACAACTATTCTGCTACCAAGAAAATTATGAACAATCGGCCTTTGAGGAAAATGGGAAATTGTGATTTTTTAATCAGTATATTAAACTAATCACTTCACTTGTATCAGTTGTCTTCCTGTTTTTCATTGCTCAAGCAGGTACTAGTAACATCTCCGTATGTCCTGTTGCAAGCAAGTGCAGCCCAAGGGCACCTGCTTGTTCCAGGAACAGGAAGAGCCTCAAACCATTCCTTCAGGTCATGGGAATGAGGCCCATAATTGTTACTGGGTTTTGGCATATCAAATATGACACGGGTAGCTTGCCAGGCTCTGCTGTGTAGGTGGTATACTCTCAGTAGAAGGCTCTCATCTCGAGCATTTACTGATGAAACTCAACTGGGAAAGATCAGGTTTTCTCTTGGGTGGAGCTCTGAGGAGGTGTGGAGTCTGGATGTTGAGAATAACTGACCTCATGGTGTGGGGATTCTACTGGCTTCTTCCTAGGCTCACTGGGATGACGGGCCATGGCTAGAACCTGCCTAGAACTGTATACAGTGTATAAATGTGAAAGATCTTTGGAAGGACCTGATCCTAACATCCAGTACTATCTAAGACTGTCACGCCAACTAATACCTCTAAGTAATGTGCAAAATTATTAAAACAGACAATTGAGACACTGGTCTTTACCCACAGCAATAACCCACAGCAAAACTCTAATGTTTAAGAAACCTTACTGGTTTCCTCTAATGATTTTGCTTTTGCTTAATGTGACAATTCTTTGCTTTCAAGATAAAGACACAAAAATATATCTTGCAGGCCAGCAGGATATACTGGTTATCTATTATGCAGAGTAGATTACCTTCATATCAATAACATTCATTTTTCAAATATGCATGCTTTGGATATATGGGTATCTACATCAACTGCAAGCAATGCAAGACTGCCTTATGCAGAAGTGATATGATTTTTTAAACGAATTTAGGCAAAATCCTTTAAGTAAACATTTATACCAATGGTAGCTAGATACGGCTAATATGAAGGTTGCAAGTCTGAGAAAGAACTGTTACAAATCAAGTCAAGACACAAGTGTGTTTTATAAAAAAGAGAATGACAGTTTATATAGATAATCTTTGGAGGACATGGAGGAGCACAGATTAAATTGAAGATGGAAGGATGTAGAGTAAAGAATCAAGAAGAACTGACTTCTCTAGCAGAGACTGGACTACGATAGACTAGGTCAGGATACTAGGAATAGCAAAAAACACGTTCAAAGAGAGAGGGGGAAATGAGGATGGCATACTGATCTTTGTACTGAGCGATGAAAAGGCCTGTGACCGAAATGAGTTTTCTGTCCTTTGAAAGGATAAGGAAAGGGCTGGAGAGAGAGTACGGTGTTATGTAGTCCCAATTCCAAGCACCCAGATGGTCTCTAAAGCCCCATCAAATGCTGTGGCAAGAGCAAGCCCTGATGACTGGTAGGCCTGAGGAAGGAGGGAGGAAAGGAGGGAGGGAAGGAAGAAGGAGGCAAAAGGAGGGAGGAAGGGATCGGGGAAGGGGAGGGGAAAATGACAAAAGGTGCAGGGAACTCTGGAGGCAGAAGAGATGCAGGTTTCCATACAGTTCACACTGGACCGAACTGATGGCTGCCAGTAAAGGCGGAAAATCTATAGAAAGATGCCCCAAGTAGGTAACATATATAGGTCAATCTCAGCTGAAGATTTAAGGCATTGGAGCAACAGCAAATAGCAAATATGGCCACAGTCCTTCACACCTCCAGAATCTGTGACGTGATTATGTAGCTCCTCCCATTTCCTCTCCCCTGAGTATGGAATCCTTTTCGGACTTACTAAAGGTCAGCAAAATGTGGCAGAAGGAGCACTGTAATGTTTTTTGAACCTTAGCTCAAAAGTCAAGAGCGCTTATATACACCTCAGCATGCTGGAAGTGCAAAACTACATGCAGGAGAAACAAGGCGTCTTACCAGGCAGGGAACCTCCCAGCCAACCTGGAATGGACGACACACACCAAAGGGAAGGCAGCTGGAAGAACACCTACACCCGAGAGCCCCAAATGGACTGCTGACTTGCACAATACCAAGTAAAATGCACAGTCTGTTTTCAATCATAAAAGTTTAGCTCCTTATACAACAACATGACTGATGCAACACAGTAAGAAAAAAAAAAACACTATAAGTAAATTCCACATATTTAAAAAAAATCCGCAGCCAAAGAAAAAACAAATAAACATAAACGCCAAAGCGCAGACACCAAACTTCAAGAGGCTATTCCCCCTGCCTGGGGATGAGGAGGAAAAGCAGCAGCGAGAGGAAGGGACCAAAAGCTAGGGGAAACATCCCAACATAAAGTATTAGGGAGCAGATACATGGGAGAGAGGGAGATTTAAAAAAATAAAAAGAAAGTCATAGGATGGAAAGTGCTAGCATAGACCAGACCTTAAAGCATTGTCCAGACTTAAGTAGACACCCCATGTTCTTGTATGAATGAAATCTAAGCTGGTAAGACAGAGCTCCCTCCAGAGAATGTAAAGTTTTAGTAATGTAACAAGAGGAACAAAGACTGCCAGAATTAAGGAGGTCCTAGACATGGAGCCCTAAGTAACGATGTCTTATTGAAGTAACTGCTCTGAGAAATGTGAAGAACAAGATGCCCAGACTTAGATAAAAGTGCACAATGTGGCTGGTCCTTTATCTAAGATGGGTACTGGCAGCATCAGAGCAACCTAGGAACTTTCTCACAATGCCAATTCTCAGGCCCACTCTTCATCTTGAGACTCATTCTGTTTTTGCATTTCCGTTCAAGCCCCGGCATAACCAAAGTCTTCCGTGTCGATTTGAGGCCGACATATCTCCTATAACCTCCTCTGTAACACTTGCAAATCTCCCTTTGCCAGACAGAACAGAGCTTTCAGCAAGCAGGTTCTCAGGTGAGCTTTCAACTGGGTCTCCCATGTGTTTTCAGCTATACTCCTCATGTGTTTATTTTTAGGATTTCTTCTTTGTATGCAAAGTGATAGCATGTTCCATTTGTGGCAGTCTTCATTTTACATGAATTGGAGAAGGGGGAATCTGACTTAAACAGAAATAGAAAGCACATTATAACGGAGATTGAGTGAGGAGAGAGCAAAAGTTGTGAAGAGAGGTGGCTCTCAACCAATTGAAGACTGGGCAACATACTGTGGAAGAAAGGAGACATCTGGGCATGCTGACAGTGGAAAGGAAGAGAACAAGAGAGAGGGGAAATCTACAGAAGCAGGAGTCAGCTGTCAGAACTGAGGAATGCTATGGGGAGCATTATCCCAAAGAGGAGACAGGGTGGTCTTCTGGGTCTGGAGAAGAACTGGTTTCTGCTTTGCATTGCTTTTGTGTTGGAGCCAAACCCAGAGGTGCGCGGGGCTTACTCCTGGTTATATTCTCAGGGATCACTCCTGGAACTGTTCAGGGAACCATCTGGGAAGCTGGGAATTGAACCCAGATCAGCTACTTGCAAGGCAAGCACCCAAACTGTAATACGATAACTCTGGCCCCTGGTTTCTGATTTTAGAGGAGTGTGGATATAATCTATTCCTGTTCTTGATATCAATATTCTTCGTAAGAGTGAAACCTGAGCATTCCCTTCTTAGGGTTGGGGGGTAGGGGGCTTAGAGAGGACTACACCTGCTATATTCTGGGGCTACTCCAGCTCTGTGCTCAAGAGAGCCCCCATAGTGCTCAGAGTATCATATGTTGTTCCAGTCATGGAACCAGGTTGGCCACACGCAGGGAAGTACCTTACTTCTTCTCTCTCCCATCCCTTTATAAGATTGGGGAAAGACAGGTCTGCCTGGAAACAGCAAAGAATGAGGAGGAAGAAGAGTACCATCCACGATAAGGAAGGTACAAGAGAAGCAGGAGAACAAAAAAAAAAAAAAGAATCACACAATCTAGACAGTTTTAATTTTTAGTGAGGTAAACAGAGTTTTGGTTTTCTCAACAGAGTTAAGACTTAGGATGAGCTTTAGTTCATACTGAGAAAACAGGGTTACAGGTTGGATGTTGAGGGGAGCCAGTTGACCTGTCTTTAGATGTTCTATAGGCTGCGGATCTGAGGTATAATAAAAGGGGCCAATGGATAAGATGCAGAGAAACGTGGAGAGAGAAGTGCAGGTTTATGGGTAAGAAGGCCTAGTTGGGGTAGAGCTGTGAGTAAACAGGTAAAACTGGGTCTGACCAAAAAAAAATGTAAAAACTCAGGGCTCGAGAGACAGTACTATGGGCAGGGCATTTGCCTTGTATGCAGTCCCCTCAGATTTGATACCCAGCATCCCACAGATGCTGATCACCTGATCACCGCCAGAAATAATTTCTGAGTTCAGAGCCAGTGAACTTCATTGAGCCCCTAGCACCAGCCAACGTGGCCCCAAAAAAAGGAAAAAAAAATCATGTTTTTTTTTAAAAATCAAGATTTGAGCATTGACAAATGTTCAAAACTTTGCTAGCCATGATCAAAATTTGAGAAATGGCAATAATAGAAGTCTTTTGAAAAGAAATCTGAGCCTAAAATATAGATAATCAATTAAAATTAGGACATAAGGATTTGCAGTCCCTGCAAAGAACATAAATCACCAGATATTTTAAGCTGGCCCAAAATAAAACTCCCAAACTGAAGAAAGACAGAAAAGTTATTCTCATGATGAATCAAGCCTCCAAAGACAGGACTTTCAAAAGAGGACCCTTCAAAGAGGTACTGAAAACTAAAAACTGAATGTAGCCTATCAAAATATAACAGAGTTTGTATATAAAACCCCAGATACACCAAGGTTTTTCGAACCTCACTCATACCACATGCAAAAAATATACTGTCCATCCATTCTCTCTTCCATGTAACTAAGGCGTTAGTTGGGCACAAGTACAGCCACAGTATAAGCAATAAAGCACAAAGCAGGCACCTCATATGTTTATGCAATGCTCAGATTGGAACTGCATTTGTTTTTACTCAACAACTATTCGCCTCTTATTTAATCCTTACCACATTCTGTTTGATGGTGCTAGCATGTCCTAGATGTTAGTCAAAGACAAGGAATCAAAGCAGACGAACCCTACCCTCCTGGAGTTTACATTCTAGCGTAGAGATACACAAGTTACAGAGGACCAAAGGAGTAAACGAAAGATCAAAATCAGACGATACTGTGAAAAAGCAAATAAGGAGAGGTAAAGTGTGAAAAAAGGAACACCTGAAATAAATACTTTTTTAATGGCTGGATCATGTTTGATCCAGGCCTGCAACCGAATACTAAGATCTCTGTCTTGTGAGAGCAGCAACGTTAAGGTACAAGATAAGGGGAGGGTCTCACCCTCAAACATTCTCAGGAGCTATCTTGAAAGCATCTTCTTACCTACCCTGACCTCTCCCCGTACCACAGCTCTTTCACCAGATGTTTTAGTCCTTCCACTATTTGGTTTCAGCCCAGCACAATTCCACCACAGAACAACTTTATACACAGCTGTCACTCACCTCCACACACTGCCATGGGACACCCTGGACAGGCCTCTCCTGTGATCTCTGTTAGGGTATCACTGCTCATGCACCAAGCCAAGCCTGACTTCCTTCCTGCCTCTTCTCTAAAACCCTATCTTTCTTATCTGTTCCAAACCTAATGGACTGTGTTTACCCCACTGCACCCACTATATCACTATGGCCTCCGTTTTTCAATTTGGTCCCAAACACTTTCAAACACATCATCCATTGACATCAGATATCTATTGAGTCAGATGTTTCTATAAGAGTGTAGCACACACATCCATTACATTTCACACACACATGCACACACACACATGCACACACACACATGCACACACACACATACATGAACAATTCTAGATATACACACCAGATCCTCTACAACTAGAGATTTCTCAAAGGCTGGCCACTTTTTGTTTATTTGGGGACCACACTCCTTGCTTAGAGTTTACTCCTGGCTCTACACTAAGGGATCATCCCTGGTGGTTCAGGGACCATTTGAGGTTCCAGGGATCAAACCCAGGTTCACCATGTGCAAAGCAAGCATTCTATCTACTACACTATTGTTCTGGCTCCAAAGGCCAACCACTTCTAATGCTTGCCCTAAAAAATGGCATTCTTAACTAGCAATGAATAAATAATTATGTATCAGCCTAAGAAGCAAGAGCTACTTCTGGCTTGCAGTGAAACAATGGTAAGCAATGATAACTCAAGTCCTCAGAAATCTCCCCAAACTGTCAGGCTTTCTCTCTGTTGACCAAGGAAATGGACTTCTCTCCAGCCACCCTCAGTTTCCCTCCTTGTGATACCAGCATCTTCTTTTCCTGAGGGACGACTGCTCTGGTGACTCTGAGCTCATGTGGCTTCCACAGACAGGACAGCACCCATTCTCGTCCTGGGATGGGAATGTGACTTTTTTTCTGGTCCTGATGCTCAAGTCTATTCACAGTCTCAATCCAGAAATAAGTAGAAAAGAGTCTCTGTCTTGCAGCCTAAGCTGTCGAACATGGCTGGGCCTTCCGATAACCCAGTCTAGTCTAGGCAAAGCAGCAGTAAATCAGATGCAAGCAGAGCTAACATCAATAGACCCAACAACATTTGCGGGCATTTTCAGAAAAACAAACCAAAAAAGGTAGCTCGTTTCATATATATTTCACCCAGTTGGAAGTTTTTTTCCCAATAGTAATCAATAATATTTACATGGTTAATACAACCCGTTCAACCACTTCTCCATAGACTCTGTAAGAGATTTTTTTTTCTTTTTTGGGTCATACCCGATAATGCTCAGGGGTTTTCTCCTGGCTCTGCACTCAGGAATTACTCCTGGCGGTGCTCGGGGGGACCATATGAGATGCCGGGATTGAACCCGGACAGCAAGGGCTGGATGCGTGCAAGGCAAACCCTATACCAACTGGGCTATCGCTCCGGCCCCACAGTAAGAGATTTTTAATAGAATTTTAATAATAAAACAAATATAAAGTGTTAAATTTCTCTTTAAAAGCTACAAAGAAGCAAAACACTGGTCTACTTGGTATGATTTTCAAAGTCAGTACTTCTAGATTTAGTTTATCTGTTTTCAGGAGAAGGAATTTTCAACCAGTATTTTATGAAAAGCATCTAACCAGGTCAACACTGAGGACTTCTCCTTTTATGCCAATAAGATTTTTCAAAAACAAAGGGTAAAATAAAACTTTTATTATTTTTTGGCACAGAAAAATACCTGGCTCATCACCAGCCAGCTGTAAAAGTTGCTGAAAAAACTCACAATATGGTACATACTTACATGTCAGCATATTAAAGTAAAAACTCACTTCCATTACCACATTTAATATAATGCTTATGTATAAACAATTCTATCAATGTAGAAATGTCCACAAAACTGGAAACATTTGGAACAGATGGATCCAGCTTAAAGCATCCATCTCCTCCAAAATTACAGCTCTAATTCAGTCAACCATGTATGTACAGGGAAATCCAAATACCTCTTGATTTTAGTCAGTATGCTTAATTTATAGATTATCAAAACACTCCAATTTTTCTTTTATAAACAAAGTAATATTAAAATAATATTACGCATGAAATGCCTGGCATAGAACAAGGCCATTCTCCCATCGCTGATGGGCTTTGCACAAACATGGAACACGTTTAGGAGCACAGGCTCCCTGAGGAAGGGATTAAGGATACGACCTAGGCAACAAAGAAACTAAAATGATCTGCTACAAAGAGAGAAGATAAAACCTGTCAGAAGCTCATGCAGACCTTGAATAAAAGCCTCTATTCCTTATATTTTAAATAGGTTTTCTTTCTTCAAGAACCGAATCCACCTCCAAAATATACAGCTCATAAGTATACTCAGAAAGACTTCACCCTTCCTTATTAATATACTCCAAACAGATGCTCCGAGATACTTATAACAGTATTAACATGTCACAAAATCCAATTTGAAGCTGCACCTGTTACATAAAAAACACACACGAAATGTTTTAATTCACAAATGGCTAATATGTTTGTTGTCTCTGTGGGACTACACCATCAAAATAAGCTTTAAAAACAGCTTCCTTTTTCATTTCAAAGCCACTTCTGATTTTTCTGCTTATGTACTAGGTTCATTTCATCTCCAAGTTTAAACACCCTAAAGCCTTCATGCCTCCTCTTTACCCCTTCCATAACTACTGAAATGCTCTGTCAGGGCCTCCTGCTCTTCCATCCATAAGCCACATCTCCTTAGTGCAAATCCTTCCCAGACCTATCTCAATCAGATGATGGCATTGTCCCAGGCACCCTATGACGTCTTACTGGTTTCTACACTAATCTAGTCTCAAAAAGGTTAGGCCAGCTTCACAAAGTACAACTCCAACCTAACTACCAAAATTCTTCTTGTACCCAGTAAAAGATAGTGTCTGTTGCAACTAGAAATACAGTTGACTGTCAGGCCCTTTCCCTTGCTAAAGCAACATGGTATCATTTATGCTCATGTAACCTTAGACGGCCACCCCCACATACACACACCTTAGCCCCACTCCACTCCCATCCCAGGAGGTACCTGGATTGATCTAAGCAATTTACTTCTTCATCATTGATTGGCTTAGGCTCAAGCATGTGACCCACTTCTGTTAGGTACTATTTTTTTAAAGTCTAGAGAAACTTTTAAAAATGTCTCTCCTTGATAAGAAGAAAGAGATCTTCTCAGCACTGCATAGCTTCCCATTGTACATATGTGCCCTAAGCTACAGGCACCAACCTCTGGACATGAGCTGAGAATGCTGAAACTCCAAGAAGGGCAAGATAAAAGGGGGCAAAAAAAAAGATGATGAAGCCATTCAAAAGTGTCTGAGACTGCATATCTATAGACTTCTGTGTAAGTAACAAATGTCTTTATGGTCTATACTACTACTGGTTGAGTGTTTAATGACCTGCAGCCCCAAACATGCTGACAAACCTAAGAAACATCAACTCTTCACCTACCCATAGAAGGCCTCCTGTGCCCAGGCCTTCTGCCGAGCATGCTCTACAGTCTCACAGCATCTGGTCTCAGGAGAGCCTCGGACTTAAGCTTTTAGACTTTGGGTTATAAACAGCTCTAGGTGATTCCTGTGTGTGCCAAATGTATAGCTCAAGATGACCACATGTTACTATTTTTCTGTCTCATCTGCTTCTAGAGTCAGGGACACTGTCTCTTTTGCCAAGGCATCGAAAATCAGATGGGCTGAACATGTAATGTGATTTGGAGATGATGGCTGGACTAGAGCCGTTACCGACTGGATCCCACTGGATGTCAAAAGATCACGTGGCCGCTCATCTACAAGATGGTCAGACTTCTTCATCAAGACCCTGAACGAACGGTTTGAGGCTCTTTGTATTCCTGAAGCAACCAGATGCCATTGGGCTACACTGGCACATGAAAGGGTAAAATGGAAATATTACTGGTGCCCACTCGAGCAAATCGACAAATAATGGGATGTCAAGTAATCAAGTGATCTGCTACTAACTTTCACATTAAAAGGGCTACTGATAGTGTACTTGTCCAAAGAGGACTCCACGTCACTTAGGTCTGAGCATCATACACTGCCTGTTTAACCCTTCTTAATCACTTTTCAAACTAAAAGTCCCCATGGAATCTAGAGAAATACAGTAAACTACAGAGAGAAACAGTGGCTGAAGAGAACCAGGATCAACTATGGAAAGTGTGTCTGTCAGAATCATAGTATGCCACCATGCCAGGGTATGAGTCCACCATTGCCAACTTGATGACTATTTTGAAAGAAAGTCTGGAAATCCAGGTTTATGGGCAAAAAATTTTTTTGATGCAGATTTGTTGCTGTACACTGCTACCCAGAGCCTCTGCATCTGGCCTGAAGTTGCCTCCTGCAGGCCACTTTGTAGATAGGAGGACAGTTTGAATGTGGCAGTTTATCTGACCATATATTCTATACTGACTCTAAATATTTAAGTATTCTCTCATGCTGCCACAATCATTGTGGGATAGCTAGATCTTACCGGTATATTTGCCTGACCACGTTGGATCTCTAAGTCATTAGACCAGAGAGAAATGCTGTTTGCCTCCAAGCAAGCAAGCATGGCTCTCTGATAACTCTAAGGCTGATATACAGAATAACCATGAAGTAAAGATGAGACTCTTGTGAAGGCTTGGAGAAATATATATTTGGCTATAGAATATTCTTTGGTACAGATGCATGCCTTTGTACTCTGAGATACAGTTCATCTCAGAAGCCCCTCTTCCACTCTACCTTGCAGGGGCACTTCCAAGGCAGATCATGGCTACACAACATTAACATCTCTAAGGGCCTAGGAGATACTGGGAAAAATTACCTGAAGGGATTTGACCCTGATGGCTTTCCATTGGAGTGGGAGGTGTATCAGGGATATAAAAACTAGCCTGCTTCCTTTCTGGCTCTGGCTCTCTTTTTCCCTCTTTTCTGCTGGCGCCCCCCTTCTTGCCCCCTTTGCTATCTCCTTTCTGTGGAGGAGGGTGGGGGAGGGCGGGGAAGCTTAATACGTGGTGGCAGCCATCTTGGCCTACACATGGCTGTGGCCCAGCCAGAAACCCTAAGTTCAGGGTTTTTCCTATTGCTGATTTGTATGCCAGAACCTGTGTTAAGTAAAGCATCTTGAAACTTCTCTGGATTCTGCGGATCTTTCTCCTTACACTGGCTGCCGATCCCCTGGGGCAGAAGGGGATCCCTCACCCGCTCCAGGATTTTGTGTAGGGGCACACAGATTAAGCAACACAATTTCTCAAAGGGATTTAGCTTCCACCTGAAATAAGAGTTGTTGTTGAAATAGCTACACTAATTTGAGTGTTACAGCCACAAACATTCCCGATTTCATCTCAAATGATGAAAATTAATTTTCTTAGGTTAACTATATGCTAGTTAGTGGTTAGCATATGTTGAATGGTTTGAGGCTCTTGCTCTTCATGTACCTGGAGCGAGCAGATGCCCTTGGGCTACACTAGCTCACAACAGGACATATGGAGATGTTACTGGTCCCCACTCCAGCAAATCAATGAGCAATGGGAATACAAGTGATATAAGTGAAGTGAACTATATGCTAGTAGGACTAAGCCTAAGAATTCCATCACTACAAGGCTGGTTGTAGAAAAATGGTGACTTTGCAGACCTCTAATGAGTATCAGTAGATCACTTTATCCATTAGTTACTATGAACCAGACACCTAGAACTAGAAGTTTTTCTAAGAGCCAACAGAGATGTTAAATGTGAGAAAAGATGCCAGGAATAGAATTTTAATTTCTTACGTGCACAAGGCTCCAGTTTCCATTCTGAGCACGACTATGTATAGCCCTAAAGGCGCCTAAGTACCACTAGGGTGGCCCTAGAGCCCCCACTACTGTCAGACCAGAGCATCTCCAGATCCAATCATTGAGTCTTCCAGTTTGTTTAACCAAATATCACTGGGAGTGGCCCAGTTACCTGAGCACTGCATGAGGTGCCCCGAAAGTCTTAAAAACTGAATGGAAACAAACATATTTAGTGACCACATAACAGATGCTATAAAACTACATATCAACAACAAAATCAAAACTAATGGATGTCTGGATATAAAACATGGATATAAATCAACTAGTTTCCCCAACCCAGATAATATATTGCATTAAATACAGAATGTAGATGCATTTCAATGTCTAACACAAGTCCAAGAGAGCCAAGATCAACTGTGCTCAGAACCTACCAAATTCCTTAAAAAAATTCCCTTGCACCAACCTGGGACCCCCTCTGCTGCTGTGGATCTTTTCTTCTTTACAGCAACCACAAATTTGTTTTTCAGGTTAGGTTGATCCTTAAAGATCCAATTTAACCTTGCAGATGTTTGGAAACTGCCTTGCCAAGGCAGGATCCTAAGCTTAAAAGAAAGCTTTCAATCAAGACTGCACCCTGAAAACCGGGTCCCATCCCTCAGGGATGAGCCCAAGCAGGAATATCTTTCACAACACACCCACAACAACTCATCAGCTGTGGCTAATGTGTAGTCAGCGCTGAGAACTCTCTATTTTAGGACTACTTCAGAAACATTCTGTGCCTTCAAAAACTTCCCAGTTCTTCCATCTTGTCAACTTAGTTTTCTTTCTACTGCTGAGGTTTGGAACAAAGGAAAAAGCAAGGGTTTTATTACCCAGAACAGGGGTCAGCAAACTTTATCTTTCAAGGACAAAAAGTCAATATTGAAGCTTGGAAGCCACAGACTTTGTCACAATTTCTCATCTTTGCCAACATTGTCAGACTGTAGCAATAGACAATACATAAGCACGTGAGTGGGCCAGTTCCAGTAAAACTTTCTTTATAGACACAAATGTAAATTTCATGTCATTTTCATCATGAATACTCTTCCTTTGATATTTTCAACCATGTAAAAATGTAAAAAGCATCCTTAACTCACAAACCATATAAAACAGGCAGCAAGCCAGCTGTGACCTATGGGCTGCAGTCTGCCAGCCCCTAATCTATACCTACTCCATCGACTCGAAACCATAAAATTAACAAGTGAAAGAATTCAAATGATCAGAAGTTCATTGAATGTGGTCGGATTCCACTTCCTTCATTCACTCTACTGCACTGTCAAACATGGGAGAACTGTGTCAACAGAAGTAAATATAAATCTGAAGTGACTTATCAAAAACATGATTTCTGACTCTTCATTTGCATGAGTTTGTGTGAAAAAAAATCTTCTGAAAGAATAAATACTCAAGCATATTTTGGGGCGGGAAGTTGGAGGAGAGTGTACCACAGTGCTTTTAATTACGATTCATTTATTGCCAGCATTTACATTTCAGGAAAATTCATTTAAAATCATATTATTTTATTCTCCTGCAATAATCACATGTGAAAAAGCAGCACAAATGTTGTCCTGGGAACGACCTGGGGCTGAAGCAGGCTGTCCGGTACACGCATGTGCGCGCTCTACTTGGCCACAAGTTCCCGCCACATGGAGGTATTCAGACAGACAGGACTGTCCCTATAAACACTCAGAATTTCTGACTCCTGAGGGGTCCTCAGAAAAATGTTCTTTCTCTTTCACAATATGGCTTTAATATCTTGCTTGAAGATCTGACACGGAAATCTTTCCATCTGCTCTCAAAATTGAACACCCGCAAAATTCAGACCCTAGAAATAAAAGCATTAGTTCTATGCTAGTGCAAGGCATCGATTTCAGAATCTGTTCAATCAAATCCTCTCTCAGGATGTTCTCAATCTGAACCAGAATCTCCAAGAAGAAAGACAAGTGGCAAGTTACTCTTCAGGTTCTCTTACCTGGAGTGAAAGCGTTCATAAGAAAATATCTTAATTAAGCAAGTATATCGATAATCATCAGACAGCATGATTTAGATTGAAAAGATATTCTATTGGAAAGAACTCTGAAAGGAGATGGTTGGATCCCCTAAGGAAAAAAAATCTAAGTGGAGTTTATATTCTTTTTATTATTAGTCCATATTCATCATTAACACGTTTTGCTTCCTTATATCCACATTAAATATCTTGGTTAATTTGGGGTAGAAAACTTGCAACAACTATGTACCAGCTGACAGGTTGTGTATAAACTTATTAAGAATAAAAGGGCTAGTGAGTACTCTAAAAAAATAAATCCAACTATGTAGACAACCAACAGGTCACAAATTCACTTGAGCAATACTTGCTCTTAAGTCGATGGGTGGACAGATTTTAATTTAGCACCCCAGAAAAAGAAATGTTCAAACAGTAGATTTTCCACTTGAAATTAAAATGGAAATTAGCCCCTACAAAATAAGGATGACTTTAAGTTTATACATCAGTGGCTGGTTCATGAATTATTAACTGATTTTAATGATCCTGGCTATATTTTATTTGAAGTTATTCTCCTACTTGCAACGACTTTTGAACCCTCAAAACTCTTTCATCCATTCTCCATAGACAGGGTATACTTTCATGAATGCTGACATTTAAAAAGGGTCCATATACAGACAGAATGTGAAGATAATACACATGCATATAATTTATACAAAGCACTGGTCATTTGTTAAAGAGAGAAATGAATGAAACCCTATTATTCACGGTTTGTAAATAAACTTAAAGATAAGCGCTAACTTCTCACTTGTTAAGACTGGGGCAAAGGATTCTAAAGTTTCTTGTAAAGTTTCCCAGATAGTCATTAAAACAAGAAAAGGGCAGAAACACACTTTCTTGTAAATTCATCATTTCCTGTCCCAAAAGATAATAGATGTCATCCAAAGAAAAGTATTTGGAGATTAATAACTACAATTATTTTCACATATAATCAAGACAGGTCTCTGATACAAGTTTGTACATTTCCTATAAAAACCTCAACAATCAGCATCGTGCAGATATAGAAGTTCACGTGTGTGAAACAAAATGCTATACACCTTTAATTAGTGTTATATAATTAACTTTATGCCCATAAAGTTGATATTCCTCTTACACTACATTCTCTCTATATAAGTATAGGGAATAAAGTTGGGCTTCTCCCAGTCCCCATTCCTGAAATTAAGACTAAGAGATTAAAGTCTTCTGGCTGAGTTTTAAAATCATCACTACAACTAAGAGAACAAAGCCTAAGATTAAGAAAACTAAGACTAAGAAAATAAAGGCTGTGTTTTTAAAAAAAATTCCATTCCTGAAATTAAGACAAAGAGAATAAAGTCTTGTGGCTGAGTTTAAAAAATCATTTTTATCTGCAAGGAAGTAAGGCAACTATCCCTTAATGTAACTACAATTTGATTTCTACCAATACTAAATGTGGTGTCCAACTTCGATAACTCGGTATTCACAGCACTCATGACAAACAGATTGCTTGATTACTGAGAAACCAAGTTACTGCAGGCAAATAACTGCATTAAGAAAATATGACAGTGAATCCACTTGCATCCCCACTGCTGAAATTGAACAATCATCTCAATAAATAATGTCTGCTTTCAAGCTTTCTCTCTGAAATAAACGTTCTGAGCTTAATGGACTCAAAATAGCCTTTCTCAAAAAGTAAAAAACGGACACATGCGAAACACCCACAATTTCCTCTCCTCCCTCGAGGAGATCCTAGTGAACAGAGATTTGCCAGGCATTGCAGTGACTGAATTAATACAAAAGGTTTCTATTTTGGTGTCATTCGAGTGTTGCTGATCTTTAAATCAGCTAAAGAAGTCGTTACATTAGGCAAGGTAATGGCTTCCAAAAAATAAGAGCACACCAGGCTATACACGGCACTTGCATACACAGGCTAAGTTGTAAGGAGATAAATAATACCCCACTGGAACAATTAGATAGATTCTCAGAAACACTACATACTTAATTAGGCTGCCTAAGTCCCTAACTGAGTATACATGGGGGACTTTTTAAAGCATTTAATAACCAGAGTAAATCCAAAATCAAGGACAGAAAGCAACCTTTAACTCTGAGTCTAGGAATAGGCCTTTACTCACTCAATGCCCAACGGATACCTCTTGGAATTCTGAGAGCATGAACATCCCACCCACCACAGCTTAAAAGCACGTGTAACAGACCCCCTTCCCGCTATACCGGTGGAGCAGCCCTCGTGGGCAGGCACAGAGCTGGCTGATGAAAAGGAGAGGCCCTAATGGTCTTTCACAAACTTCAGCACAGGAGTTGGGAAAGTGAGTCCTAACAACTAGAAAGGAGCAAGTGCCTCCATCAGCCACGGGGCACAGCAAACTGTTACTCACTCAAGATACAATTCCTCCGCTTCCTGTTATTTATTCATTAGTTTTGTATAGCACCTTTCTTTCAGCCGGCTCCTTATTTCCTCCTCTGTTATCCCAGCAATCATAAACAAACTAGGATTTGAAAGAGAGAAGGGGGAGGAGGGAGGAGCCAGGGGGAAGGAAAAAGAAAACCCACATTCAAAAGACACAGGCCATCCATAGCGCAGTTCTTTCTCTGAATGTCGCCATCGGGGTGATGTTTTCTCCAAAGCATGGCCCTGGGGCCTGCGGGAGGAGCGACAACGACGGGTCCGCGCAGCCCCGGCACGAGGGAAGCGGCCGTCACACGGACCCGCGCTGCCCAGCCCCGTTAAGGGGCTCTTCAGAGAGCCACTCTGGGTCACCTGAAACTCTCGGTCCTCGAAGTTGGCGCTGGGGGGAGGGGGGTGGACTGACCCAGGTGCGATAGGGTCTCCAACCTTAATCCTCCCCCACCCCCACCCCCGCAAAGGAAAAAAGGAAAAGCAAAGCTTACCCCTCCCTAACAAACGAACCTCTTTGCGCTGACCAGCGAGGGGCGGGCACCAGTGGTCCGTGGTCCCAAGCGCCCTGGCCAGCAGGCAGCAAAGGCCACCTGCGGGGTCCCACCACTCCCTCCAGCCCATCCCCATCCCGTCCTCGGCACGCTCAAAAGTTTTTCTTTCCCCCTGCTTGAGAGGCTTCAGGTTCAGCTCTCCAGTAAGTGGGATAGAAGAACGTTGCAGGGTGGGGGGCAGGGGGTTGCGGAAGGGTGGGGGGGAGCAAGGTGACGCGGTCAGAGGGGCTTCAGCGCTGCCCACCCCACCCCGCAAACTAAGGGAGCTGCGATCGCGTGTGCTAATAACAACAACAAAGAATCACATGCGAGTCCCCTTTCGGACCTCCAGTTGCTCTTTGCATTTCTGGAGCAGCGCAAGAAAGTCGGCAGGGTTTGGGGGTAGGGGGGTGGATGGGGCAGAGTGGGGACAGACAGTGGGAGGAGAGGCGGTGGGGCAGAGCTCAGCGCCCACCGAGGGATAAAAAAAAAAAAAGAATAAGAACCGGAGGAGGGTTAAGAAGGGGGCAGCGAGAGTAAAAGGAGAGAGTTGGCCAGTGATGATTGCGCAAAGGGAAAGGGGTAGAGAGGATAGTAAGTAAAGAGGGGAAAGAAAAGTGCAGCCGGCAGTGCACTAGGGGTGTGCAGAGTCCCTGGGCTGCGGAGGTGGTCCCCGGCCCGCCGCCCCCCCTGCCCGGCTCGGGCCCGGTCACCTTGCTGTAGCCGTAGTACCCCAGGCACTGCGCGAAGTCCAGGCCGGCGGGGTCCCCCGGCCGCCGCGGGGTAGAACCTCACATCCATGCCGGGGCCGGGCCCCGGGGGCCGGGGGATGGGGCTGGCCGGGGCCGGTGCCCGCCTCCCTCGATGCCGCTAGATCCACCGTCGGGAGCGCCCAGCCCGGGTTGCCTGGGGGCGGCGCGCGGGACTCCGGGTTGGAGGGGCGCAAAGAGCCGAGCCCGAGAAGCCCGGGAGCCGCGGCCGCCGCACACAAAGGCGCGGCCACGCGAGCCGCGGGAGAGCGGGAGGCAGCCCGGGGGACGCGCCCCGCCGGGGCAGCGAAGGCAGCGCAGCGCGCGGGCCGGGCGCCCGGGGCGCGGGGCGCGGCGCGGGGGGGCCCGGGGCGGCGCGGCGAGTTCAGGTGCGCGGGGCGAGGCTGGGACGGCGGCGGCGGCGGCGCTGGCCCCGCTCCTCCTCCTCCTTCTCCTCCTCCTCCTCCTCCTCCACCTCCTCCTCCTCCTTCTCCTCCACCTCCTCCTCCTCCCCCGGGCGGACTGAGGAGAGGAGCCGCGGAGACAAGGGGCCCGGCCCCTCCTCTCTCTCCCCTCCTGCCGCCGCCGCCGGTCCCCTCCCCGCGCTGCCGCCGCTCCGCCCCTCCCACCGCGGGCAGCTGGCGCGCCGCCCGCCCCGCCGGTGCGCTCCCGGCCCGGCCCGGCCCGCCTCTGACGCGCCCACCCGCCCCGCACGGCGGCCAGCGCGCCCAAGCCGGTCCGTACCGAGCCCCGAACCTCGAGCCCGGCCTGGCCTCCGCGGAGCCCGGACCCCTCTTCTCCCCACCTCGCCCCCTTCCCTCTCCGGTCCTCTTTGTCCCCGCAGCCGCGGAGCGCTCCTCACTCCCCGTCTTCTTTTGGCCGCTCTGGCCAGACGGTGCTCCCCGGAGGACCCTCTTTCGTCCTTCTGACCACCGCGTCCCTCGACCCCCAGCCTGCTATCCGCACCCCTTCGCCGTCCGCTCTCTCCCTCCGGGACCCCATTTTTGCCCAGTGGGTGCAGGTCCCGGGTCCCTCTACCCTCCTTCGTTGTGATCTAAGAATGTCCCGAACTTGGAGGCACCTAACCTGCAGCTAACCCACTCCCGTGCCTCCTCGAGAGAGCCAGCACCCCGGGTCTGCACCTGTCTGTGCTCTGGAAGGGTGTGGGTGCCTGACCTTTCACAGGTAGGCCGACTGGCAGCTTCCCGGGTTAAGCCTCGCAGTGATTCTCTGCGCAGTTTTCCTCTGCTTCTTCTGTTTGTATTCGAAAGACATTGTAGTAACTGGATCCTGGCGTATCGTTCAATGTTCTCCGAGAGAAAATGTCCCTATTTTCCTAAAAGGTTTTGGATGATTAACTTCCTCACCCTGCACACACACACAAACACACACACGCACTCACGCACCCTCTATTTCTCTTTTTAGAAATTACAGGTACACATAAACACACCGTAACTACCCACCCCTCAACTTTGTTGCTTTGGGTTTGTTTGAGAGTTTGGCCCTCCGCATTGGCAATGGGGAAAAGATTTGAAAGCAGACGAGAAGGACCTCTGCGTGGTTATCTCGGCGCTTTCCAGGAGCGACTTTAACCGGAAAGGGAAAATCTGCAAATCTTGGAGCTGACACTAATACTTTGCTGGCCCAGGACTTTGGGACTTTCACAGAGCAGCGTCACACGAGTTTCTTTCCCACTGCTTCTGTTCTCTAAAGTAGGCACCTGTGTATGTACATTCGACTAATATTATCTTTCTGGAGCCAAGCAGGAAAAAAATAAATTTCAATTAGGTGAAAGTTTGTGCATTTGCTCTTCTTTTTAAACCGAAACGTGTGTGAGTGTGTGTGTGTGTGTGTATGTTTGTGTGTGGACTGAGATCGCGGTGTGTATTCAGAAAGGAACAACTGCTCACATTGTCCCCGGGTTGACTCCATCCCCCTCCCCCGAAAAAGCTTTGGTCTCCTCTCCAGAGCCTCCATTTAACGTTGACAACCCAGCGGCGCTCCCTAATGGCCCAGCGGGTTGCACAAATTGGCAGTGAGCTGAGATATTATCAGGACAACACCCCATTGAGCAGGTTCTTGAAACGCAGAAGTGGAGGCCCTTTCTCCTGGCCACTGGGCGCTTGTGGCCTTTCCACCAATCAGAGCAGCCGCTTGCAGTGGCCACCTGTTGTCTAGCAAGAGAACATCTTTAAAGTTTCACTATTAGTATATAACAATGGCGGATAGTGCCTCGTCTGGTTCACGGGAGAAGAGCCGCCTGCTGATCTGGGGTACCAAAAAGAGAAATTATTTTTGCTCTCAGAGAGTTGTTAAAAGAAGCCCCCCCACTCCCCCCCCTACGGAGCCTAAAGAACAGTCTTCTTCGGCACACTGGGATTGCACACCTTCTGTACATTCTGTCGTACATCTGGAGCAATCTGAGCTTGATTACTGAGGATGAAGGAGAGTATAATCAAAGTTAGAGAGACTAAACCTGGAGTTGTAATCAGCTGTGGAGGATCAGGAATACAAATATGTGCAGTGGGAACCCTACTAGCTGTGGGCACTGGGATTGCATGTGTACTACTGTGCTTTAAGCAGGAGTCTAGAGAGAGAGGAATGTAAACCGGCTCCCAGGAGGCTGGGGGAGCAGCAATGGCCGGTGGAGGCAGGTCCTTCACTATTGTTCTGCGAAGGCGGGGGTGGGGGGGAGCCTTTCTCTTAAAATTCCCCTCTCTCTTTTAAAGCAAATGCCTCTGGGAGGAAACAATATTCATTCAGCCAATATTTTATTATGATAATTTGAGAAGGAAAACACAAGATCTGAGTGTAGATCTTTGTTAAAGGGGAGTGGGGAGAGAGAAACTCTGATTCTTAGGAAATTATATCTGCTAAAGGACTTAAAAAATTTTTTTTAGGGACCAGAGCTCATAGCACAGCTGGTAAGGCATTTGCCTTGCATGAGGCCCACCGGGTTCAATCCCGCCATCCCATATGGTCCCTTGAGCACTGCCAGGAGTAATTTCTAAATGTAGAGCCAGGAGTAACCCCTGAGCTTTGCAGGGCGTGACCCAAAAAAGAAAAAAATCTTAATGACTAGAATAAAACCAGGTCATTTGGGGGAGTCTGCTAACTTCCCAGTTTTTCCCACAGTGTCTGTATCTCTGCAGCTATATGCTGCATACCAAGCCAGACACTGTTGGCTCTTGTGTCTGATGAAGAGGGTCCCAGATAACACTAGGGAAGTCCTTAAAGGAACCATGAGTTGGGCACACACCCATACACATGTGCGTAGGTGTGTGCCTGTCTCTGCTGCTACATGTAAAGAGCAGTGGTCCCGAGAAAGTCAGCAAAGGCGCAGAAGGAGGGTATTGTGCCTCCAGGACATTTGAAAAATAAAAGTCAAGGGAAAGGCAAGGACAGGCTGCCTTTTCCTAGAGGCATTAACCAGGAGCCAACCTGGACGCCATTAACCAGAGCCTAACCTGGATCACTGCAGCCCCCCCCCCCAGCAACCCTGGATTCTGCTTGGTACTTAGATATTTGCATAAATACATCTTCATTTAAGAGGCAAATGGCAAGGAAGTAATGGAAGAAAGAAGTAATGGAGAGAAGAGGGAGAGGAAAGAGTGTTTTACTAGTGTAATATTTCCAGGGAATGTGTGGTTAAGGGAAGATTTCACATTAGGACCTCTGATTTGAATACAAACAACAAAGACACACACACACCCACACAGAACACACACACACAAACATAGGGGAGGAAGGTTTTGTGCTTTGCTGTTTTAATCCTTTCTATGTATTCAGAATAAAATATTTTTTTCATATGATTACATTCTCCCTTGCCTTATGAATATCGTCTCATTTTATGGGTTTCAGTGGATTTGAAGTCTGCTCATTAAAAACTTTAGAAAAATGCTTTTCAATTTTAATACAATTGTAAGTGACATGCTATTTGCCATCTTAAGGGTGTCACCCTCTTCAATCTGGCAGCAGTTTTGTTTCTGAAATGCCATAGACAAAGGTTTTCTTTGTACTAAGTTAGCCTTGAATTTGAAGAAACGTCTTCAATAACATATCTTAAACATGCTTTGAATCCATGCTGAATAGGGCTAGCAGTCATTGATTTAGAAGGGTAACACAAGAATCCGTTATGCAGCCAAAATACAACCTCTTGACATAAGAAAACTCCTATGGGCTTTTCATGTGATTTGGGTTTGAACTGTCAGTCTTAATAGATTGATAATTCTAATTGAATAGTATATGTCAACCAAGAATCTCAAAAAGGGACTAGGAGGAAGAGAATGTTATATATAAACTTCACTTAATAGGAAAACTCTGACATCTTGATAGAACTCAGAACTTTATTTCTCTACTCTTTCTGGCTCAGAGTTAACCCCCCCCCAATCCTTATGAGAAGTAAATTAAGTCTGATTAGATTTTTTAAGCCATGATCTTATTGAGATCTCGTTTAGGGATCGATCTATGACACTATTCACTCCTTGTGCTACTTGCCCTCATGAGCTGAGGATACTGTTAAACATTCTATACGGTTTAATTTTCTTGATTTTTGTGATGAAAAGTTCTATCCAAATATTTTGATCCTTGTTTGCAATGTGCAATGTAGCCAAATTAACAGCAGCTACAAATGGAAATTAACAAGGCCAGAAACTCCTCAAGTTTCTTTCCTATTCCCATAGTAACAGCTAATGTATTATATTGGTAAAATGTCTTATACTTGGTTTTACATCTGAATTTGGCTTCATGTCATGGAGCCTAGCCTTCCTATCCAACATAGATTCTTAGAATCTGTATAATTCATTTCCATGAAATATAGGAGAGCTTTACAGCAGAGAATCAACACTTCACATTCATAGCCTAAATCACATGCAGATAAAATCAAGACCTACCAAGGCTCTCACAATAGCGAATGTACACATGATATAGAGGAAGAATTCTGACCTCAGGGCCCTCATTACATCTCCAACTCAGGCTCGAAAACTAATCACCAAGAGAATGTTCACACAGGAATGATAGTGTGAAAAAAAAAAGGCCTAAGCATTGTCACCGTTAGTTTCAATTCTAAGTGAATCCAGGCTTTTCTCCCCTGGAAGTATGTACTATTTTGATATTTTCCATGAAGGTGAAAAACATAGAAAGTTGGGTAAATGGAGAAAAATAAGCAAACTATTTATGCATGACAATAAATATTTGTTGTTAGGTACAGGAAGTTGCTTGCATATTACTCCAACCAATTTTGGCCACATTATTCTCTTTGCTACCAGGCAAAAGAAGAGCTCTGGAAAGCTAATCATTTTCCCAGTTGACTATTACCTTTACTAAGAATAGATAGCCCCATAGGTTCTGACAGATATATAGTAATTATGGAATGGTTCCCCCAAAGCCTCACTTTTTTTTCTTAGTAGCAAAAAGAGTACTGAGCTGTGAATTCATTCCCAGAAATATGGAAATGCAGCGAGTATTTGCTTGTGACCTAAGTAGCTCTTCAATAAAGCTATTTTAAAAACCAATACACTCAACACAATCAGGAGGTGTGCAATTTTCAGGATGTTTACACCCTGATATTGATATATATACATATATATATATATATATATATATATATATATATATATATATATATCCTGTATTCACAGAAAGTCTAAACTGTTGTCTTGCCTGTTTTCTGAAATATATTCTATTTCTTTTAAAGTGAAAGAATGACCTCTTTTGCAGGAACAATTTTCAGAGACAGCGTGTTTATCAAATGGTTTCTCTGCTTTCATAAAAAAACAATTTATTTTCACTGAACTCTTCAAGATAAGCATCAAAGCCAGGAAGAGTGTACAATGAAGTTTATAATTACACTCCAGAAACAAGGGCTGGGTAGTTTTTATTTTGCTCAAGTGAAAAAAGATTTTATTTTCCTCCAAAGAGACAAAGGTAGTGATGGGGGGGAGAAAGCTTTTACAGGAGTGAAAATCAGAAGCCTCAAGGGTTTCGAGCAGGAGGGGGCCCCAATATTGTCCACAAAGCCCACTGTCTGAACAATGGAAGCTGAAGATCCATCCTCCCTCAGCAAATGGGTCGGGGTTAGCCCATTTTTTATTCCTCACCCAAGGACAGCTAAGGGGCATTCAGGGGCATTTAGGAGAGAAAACTAGTAGGCAAATAGTAATTAAATCCTTCCATGACAGACCAATATACAATTACACATACATATCTCTTACAGTTGGAGATGCTGGTGACACTCTTTCTTTGATAAACCTTTGTGTTTCTAAGCTCAGTTTAGATGGCAAGTTATTTTTAATAACGATAGAACAGTAAAATTGTAAAAAATAACCAAGAAAAAAATATTGAGTCTAATAATGATTCCGTTTCTTAAGAAATGGGAAACAATTTCATTTGATCACAGAACAGAGCAGGCCTAGCAGCAAAATAATCTCTCCTAATTTACATAGATCTGTGCGTGCCAAACAGACCAGTGTTTGCTTTTCAAGTAATAGTGCAGGTGCGTATCCTGCTGACGAAATCTCTAACTCATCAAACTGTTTCACCAGAGTGAGACATGCCCTCTTCCCTGGAACTGTTTCAAGCTTTCTCTCCAGCATTCCAGCCACCTGTTTATGGAGTTCATCCTTGGGAGTAGATGCTTTGCAATTAAAAAACAAGAAAATGAAAATAAATGACCTTGTTTGTTATTTATAACAAAGAAACTCAGCAAAATGAATGCTGTGGAGCTTGACCTTCTGACCCTGGAGAAAGAGCCACCTCATGGCTTTGTGGTCAGTGAACAATAGCCCGGCAGTTCCCATTGTCACACTGCCCTGACTTTTGGATGGTCATTAAAAGCTGTATATCCAAAATATTAAATGTTTTACAAGTTAGACCAGATGATTTGCACTTTAAAAAAGTCTAAATAAGTCAGACTAGTTTTAAGAAGAGCTTCTCTATTTAAGGCAAGCAGGTAAAATCCTTTAGTTTTATCTTCAGCGTGTCGTTTGTCAACAAAATGTTGGAGAAAAGAAAACATTAAAATGTTTCAACTAGTGTTTGGGGGAATTGAAGAATAGCGCAATGTAAGAAGCTATATAGAAAGGTGGTCTTGGCAAGAGACTCAGGGAAAAGAGCATGTTTTCTCTTTATGGAAACAACAAATGCAAAAAAGAGAATGAAATGTTCTACCACTACATTAGTGTAGTGTAGTGTGTGTGTGCACCCCCTAGAGTTGTGCAATAAAATAGCATCCCCCTCAACCCACACATCCCAGACTTGAAGGCAGGCAGGAAATGACATCACAGAGGAAGGCTTTTCAGGACTGTCTCTGACATCAACGCTAGAGGTAGAATGGCTAGGAGACGGGAGATACCCTCAGAATTTGTGTAGCTGGTTCAGAGCTTCCTCTTCTTTCTTGCTTTGGTCCTTGTTCTTTCACAGCATCTTATGCCAGTACCGAGTGTTCTCGTAGACTTGAAATTAAAATCCAGATTTGATTTTCCCCTTAAAACTGCTTATTATTTGGCTTATCTGTCCAGTGCCTCTCCATGTTTATTTCTCCCTCATAGCAAGAACTTTCTTTTAAGGACTATCTCCTGTTCCTCAAAATATCTTTTTATGGGTTCTGCAGATAGTCATCCAAACAATTGTATCACTTGTCTTCCTGTTGTTCATCGATTTGATTGGGTGGCACCAGTAACATCTCCATTCGCTGGGAATGAGATCCATTATTGTTACTGTTTTTGGCATATCGAATACACCATGGGTAGCTTTCCATGCTCTGCTGTGGCACTGGGTTCATCCCAGGGGGTCCAGTCTTTTCCTATGTCAGACCGTATGAAAGGTAATAGATAAATAAAAAGGAAAGAAAAGGAAGGAAGATCATTTGTGAGGGTCCCCAAGGGTGTCCTGAGGGGCAGGGATCGGGGGACTTGGGGCTGTTCCCAGAAGTCTGGGATGCAACAAAGGCACAGGATGCCCTGACTGCCATTGCCCCCAGACAGGTGCCTGGGCTCTGTCCCGCCCCAACCCTGACTGTGTCAGCTGCTCCCCGGGAGCCTGCCTGGACCAAGAATGGGCCTACAACTCTTCCCAAAAATGAGCCAAGACATGGGGCCGGAGCGATAGCCCAGTGGGTAGGGTGTTTGCCTTGCACGCTGCCAGCCCATGCCGGCCCGGGTTCGATCCCCGCATCCCATATGGTCCCCCGAGCACCGCCAGGAGTAATTCTGAGTGCAGAGCCAGGAGTAACTCCCTGAGCATCGCTGGTGTGACCCAAAAAGCAAAAAGAGAAAAAAAAAGAGCCAAGACTTGAGAGAGTCCAAAGCAGGGCCTGCGTGAGGGCAGGAACACCCAGGAAGCTACTGCCTGGGGACCGATCACGGCCACACCCCAGGAAAACTAACAGCTGAGACCAGGGCTGGGACTACAAGCTGAGGGCAACCCCCAAAAGCTCCTCTCCCAAATCAACCCGGATCCGAGCCATCACAGTCCTCCTGAAGGCAGAGCTTGGGGGACCAGACTTCTCCTCAGAGAGCAGCTTCAGGGGGTGCTCAGGCAGTGAGGTCAGACAAACACCAGGGATCCTGACTTCCCTTTACTTTTTCTTTCCTTTTGTTTTTGGTTTGTTTTGTTTACATTTGGGGGCCCTACCTGGCAGTGCCTTGAGCTTACTCCTGGCTCTATCCTACAGAATTCTAGACTTCTGTTTCTCATCCTTTATTTTTGATCCCAGGGATTTGTAGCAGTTGTACCCCCTACAGTGGGATACACCATTATAAATCTAAAGAGAGGTCACTACAATCCCTTGTTGGTCTTTCACATACTAACAATGGCAAAAATTATAGCCAGGGAAGGGCCAACTTTCTGGATAACATCTGTGGCACTGGCCAATTCTCAGGCCCAGAAAGGAAACTTCAGGATGTTTTAATGTTTAACTAATATCAAGAAACTCATTCTGCTGTCTAAAACCACATGTCAGCCAATATTCTGCTGAAAGATAGAACTCTCTTTATCTAGAAACATCTCCAACTGAGTTCCCACTGTATGCTTCTGTGCCAGTTTTAATCGTCACACACAATGGAAAGAGAGTAGAATGCATTACTTCATCTTACCCAGAACTGAAACTCGTTTATTGTCCAACAGATTTCCATGTGGACACTCTGGAGGTGGGTGTGGTGTTGAAACAGCGTAAGCATGAAACATTATGATTCACTATAGGTACTTAAACAGACAAGCAAAAACGAAAACTCCAATTTGCTTCTGCATTCGTATGTGGTGTTGAGTTTCCAGAAATGAGGGGGGGAAAGGCAAGCTCCCGGTCCATAGTAGAGATTTTTAAGACATGGGAAAGTATGGTAATGATGAACCACTGTAAGCATTGCCATGCAGTGTTTCCCTCCCTGTGGTAGTCAGCATTATTTCCAAGACATTATCAGGGTGTCACTCAGAGACAAGGGAAAGACCATTTTGATCAGGAGAATCAGGTGAGGCTTTGATGAGAAAGCATCAGATTTTGAAAGGAGAAAGTCTCAACTCAGCCCGGTCAGTTGCTCCTCTGCTTCCTACTTTCTCCACCAGAGCTGATCTAGAAACTTCTATCTGCTCTCTTGTGGCAGAAGGAAAAGGACAGGGAAAAGATGCCTTGGCGCTCAAAAGCTTCTGCTTAGACCCTCCCCCCCAGCAATGCCTTGTAGCAATGCAATCAGTAACTTGGAGGGGATTTTTTCAGAAACTTATCTAAAAGTCACAGTCAGCAAGTCAAATTGTTTAGCTGAGGCAATGAATGAATTTTTGAAGAGAAGAGCTGTGTGAGATAAGAGGCAGGGAAGGTTTGTGGTTGGGAGGGAGGAAGAAATGCAACATAATGGGGTTATGACACCCAAACCCAGTTTTAGATTTGAGGCAAAAGGCACCATGAAGGGTGACAGAGACCACGTGGCTGGGGCCAGAGAGTGCAACGGGCAAAGTGTTTGCTTGCATGTGGCTAAGCTGTGTTCAGCTCCTAGCATTAGATATGGTATTACATTTGATCGCACAGATGGTCTCTGAACCTCACCAGGAGTGACTGCTGAGCATACAGCAAGTAGTAAGCCCTGAGCACAACTGGATGTGGTGAAAGAAAGGAGGGAGGGAGGAGGATTGGAAGAAGGAAGGTGGGGGAAGAAAGGAAGGAAGGAAGGAAGGAAGGAAGGAAGGAAGGAAGGAAGGAAGGAAGGAAGGAAGGAAGGAAGGAAG